>JAQGBW010000083.1:0-68116 GCA_034698625.1 Julus scanicus | reverse complement strand
GGATGGCTGAGTGGGTAAAGTTGTTAGCTGGCATTTGAAGGGTGCTAGGTTCGAACCCGTAGGAGAACCTTTTTTTTGTATTTGCAATGTGTTATGTGACGTAAAATAAGACACATGTCTGGTATGAATTAATTAAGACTCTTGGTTTTAAGACGGCCTAAAAGTATTGATAGTGTCTACAAGGAATTGACACTTAAAGTGTCTTAAATTCAGACTTTTGTTTTTACAGTGTAATCCAGTCAAATGCAGAAAAACTGTTTCTCCGAAAACCTTCCCATTATTTTAAGACATCACGTAAGCAATATGAATGAGCACTGTATAAACGATAAAACAGCACTAGATTTATACATACAACATATTTCCACTACTGAAATTGGAAATTATGACTCGCTGCAAGAAAAAAAATATAAATATATATATGAACTATATAGGGATTTTCATATATACTATGCTCTGAAAATTCATTAAACATTGAGATTATGGAGCAGCAATGCGCACGTCTTGGAAATAATATATAACACTTTCTCAGCCATTTTCTCTTTCCTATAGCTATTCCTCTTATTAAAATAATGCAAGCATAAAACCGGGACTTCATTAACAAAAATTGTTTCCTCAATAGAAACTGGTTTTGTTTGAGACGGAGAAAATCTTAATTGTCTTGCCATTTAATTTCGGGGCTCGTTTGTATGCAATTACGTCGTTAGAAATGCAGTTTCTAGTAATTACATGCTAATTAGTAATGCGAACAGAAGTAAACAAACAACAGCCTAACGAGCTTTTTGCCATTTAACAAACAGGAATTCTTAATTTGATAAAATCTAATTAGCGAACACTATAAGTACTCGCTAGTTTAGGTCAGAGAAACCATATGCCATGGCTGTAAAATGCCCATGCTCTTAAAACACATGTCTAAACGTTTAATATCAGTATACAGTACTTGGAAAAAATATATATATATATTGAAAACTAGCACAAATCAACAGTAGAGGAAATTATTATCACGTTTTGTTTTATAAAAATCTGGATAAGTGAACATTAATCTTGTTTATTTACAGACAATACTAATCTCCAAAAATATTTAAAAAAAATAATAAGCAAGCAGTGCTAGTGTAAACAAGTCTCGCCTGAGATTACTGAACTTATTACCATTTTATTTATTTACGTATTATAGTTTCAAACTCATAGATGCTCATTTTCAGCACAGATAAGCCTAAGGCCCAAAAATGACGGGCTTGTTGGCATCGGCAATATTTTGAGGTTTTCATAATTTACGATTTCTCAGGCTTTGATATAGCTCTGCAGCCACCTACTTATTAGTATAGTCAGATATTTTATAATCCAGTTGGGATTCATAATGGTTTGCGGTTGATCTTAGAATTATTGGCTTTCAAATATACGCATACGCTCGTATATATAGGAAATACCACGCACATCTCATTAATATTTCATGTATGATAATGGCTTATTAAAAGCATACTTTATAGCTACAGTTCATCACATGAAGTATTCCACTATTATGGATTGTAAACCAACACACACCGTTGCACAGATATGCCCATTCATTTCAATTTACTGTTATGATTCAGAGCATCCTCCACCTGCGGTATATTTATGATATTATAATGCTCCATTCTGTGCCAGAAGTAGAGATAGTAGAAAATTAAGTAATAAACGACTATTTTTAGCTGAAATTGACTATTAACCAATTAAAAAGGTTAACGTACCCGGGTCATTAACTTAAAATTCTATCCATTGCTAGGGAAGATGTTTACAAAAACAGTAGCACGTTTTAGTCAAGATGGATTCAACTAAAATAATGCAAATGGTGTCATATTTTTTCTACTGAAAACTAAAAGCCTGATAAATATTTCAGTGCACCGTAAAATATTAATAATAAATGAATAATGCAAAAGCTAAAAGAACCAATTCCTTACTATGCCACACTTTAATTAAATGAAGAAACAAGCATATAAAGCAATTTGAACCAACGACTGAAATATGGCAACAGCTTGATTTTAAAGAAAATATAGGTCATATTGAAGGGAGTATATTCCAGTCATGTCAAAAATTCGACCTAGATCGAGCTAACTCCTTGAACAAATTGAGCACACACGACAAATATACCAGCTCATAGGCACTAAGATTAGTTGCATATACACACTCGTGTGTGCATAAAAGCATTTTGTCAACAAGACGCTAGCTTTATGTAGAATAACAAGTTCATAGTTGGAAGCTACTCTCTAATTAAAATGCAAATGAAACGAAAACAAAATGTTCAAGTTACAACATGAGACGATACAATCTGCAGCCTACCGCAAATTCAAGGTTGCCTTCGTTACCAAACATATTTTCTATTTAGACGTGTAATGCGTTAAAGGAGCTAGTTTTGTCATTTAATCGAAGGGCATTTTTATTGTCGGTTGTGACCACATGTGGAATATGCGAACTAAGAGTGAGGTCAGCCTTAGACAGGTATTTGTGACGTGTAGGCGGTCGATAAGCTTAACTGCATGAGGTAAAAAAAAAGCTTTGGTCATTCATGAGTGTTAATGCCTTTCAGGTTGATTTATTTCCAGTATGAGACAGAACGTTGGTGAAAATTGATTTAATCGTACCACCAATGGCAGGACAGGGCCATTTTGAAAGGCTCATAGATTTGTTGCCAACAATTGACTTAAGCCTTTTGCGTCGTTAGGGTATCGGAGGGGAAATAATCATAGAAGGGAAATGTCGTAAATATCCAAGCCTCATATGACGCTTTCACCCTAAATAATGCACAACAATTCATTTCAGAAGAAAAGAATAATGCCAACGAGAAACAAATGGGCAATCACACATAGCATCGGTACTAGCAGTGATTGCCCATTTTCAGGGGAAGAATGAAATTACCTTACATTCGAGCTAATTTTAGATTATTTTGCTCAATTAATCGATTCTATACATCCACTTGGGGCCGAAGACATTTTTTCGCAGTTAATGGTCCTAAATTGTATATTGAACTTACTTCAATTTTCAAAGGGTTACCAAAAACCTTCGTGTAACGATCAATACATTATTTGAATTGTGTTGGGCATTTGAACAAAAAATGTGCTGTCTAGGTGATTGTAAACCACTATCCTAGAGCCAAGATAGCAATTGTGGAAAGCTAAAGTTCCTTTTCATTGAAAATGGCACGTTTCCGTAGCCTCGAGGTATTGAAGCTTAGTCGATGAAACAAACATTATGAATGGCGGTTAAATAACAAAGTTTGGTACATACTATGAAGTTATCGGGTCTCAATTCTTAATTTTCAAATTGAAGATGATATATGCCTAACCTAACCTATATAACCCGATAACTTCATAGTACCAATATTTGCAAATGAAGAATTGAGACCCGATAACTTCATAGAACCCAAAGTTCAATTTCAAACTTGTAGCTACAAGTTCATGGATTCAAACTCATGATAATATCCTCTATAAAAAATTCCGTATTTCACTGAACGGTCTTGTTTAAATAATAAAAACAAAACTGTGATAACTTAATTTCTGTTTTACCAGAACCTCCTATATATGTTTGGATCAGTTCTAGCCTCAGGACGCCCATTAAAGCTCACAATTTCAAAGATGGCGTGGAACTCGAGTACTTCTCGGATATTATGTGACACAACGTAGATAATATACCTGAACAACACGTAGAACGGTAGTTGAAGGACATACGTCATATAATGGAGCCCATGGGAGATTAATAAATGTGACAAAGCCTCAAGCCTCTGCGGGAGGAGACACCGTAAATCGCGACCCACTCTAAGACTTTTCAAGGATAAATTTTCAATATACTTTCATTACGCGCATGTGAATGAGCTAATGCAAATATGCAATAGAGTGTGAAATTGAGTTTCTATAGACATATGTAGCGTACAGTGTATAGTGCGAGGTGAGATGTTTGAGGAAATTGAAAAACACCTTCAAATATAGGTTATCTGCTATATAGCATATTGGCTCGATTATTGAATTCTTAAAGCGCATGCGTGCAACAAAATAGATCGTTAAGCTTTTGCAGGACTACTTGTACAAGAATCACATTTGTAGGAGATAATAACGTATACAATGTTGACTTTCCAATACAGTTTTAGACTAATACCAGACCATATTTAGTTATTTATACTTTATACAGTATAAGCAATAACTTGCCAATGATGGGTCATATTAGCCATGTATGGTCTTCAATTAGGTACTGATGATGATCCGTATGGGCTAAATTAGGAACGTAAGAACCTATGCATGTTTGGTTACTGCCATACATGTAATAAACCACATAAAAAAATATATATACTATATCCCCACCCATGTGACACCCGGGATCAAAGAGGTAGCATTGCAATAATTAAAACTAATATTCAAATTACAGAAAGGACTACATACTGAATTATAATTGCTGAACCGCCGTATAGAGATTTAAGGTCAATACTCGGACTAATATTTTTGCTTGAATGTACCTTTGCATATCTCTAATTCAGCAACTTCTTGGACAACCTAAATATATTCCTCGCGTGATGCATTATCGCAAATATACATATAGAACGAGTACATTTGTTATACTACGAGTAATTTGGCAGTCGGCCAGAAAATTCTTGTAAATAAGGTCATACTGACCTGACCATATAATTTTTCAGTAATGATAAATAATATCGAACCAATCTTTCGAAATCAGGTGCAAAAAATCGGCACATATGCGTTTTCGGCTGTAAATAAACTATCAAAAATTCCTTGTGAAAATAAACAAGTGTTAATAACCAATAATCCCAGTTGGAGTTTTGCTAACATGTTATGCTCTGCACAAGCAGAATTTATTTAGTTAAAGAAAAAGATTTTCTAAAATTAAAGTTACTACAGTAGTTCGCTTGTTTAATTTTAGGATATCCAAAACAGCCATTCTGAGCTGTTTATTTTCATTGAATGCCTACAATTTGCTATTTTTGTGATTACATGCATGGAGTCCCCGATGCTCGTAGATGTTCTTAAATACATGTTTTTCTATAATTGAACTATAATGTGTTATCAATTTATGAATCGATAATATACAGTGTAATCTATTGCAATTGTTAAAATTATTAAAGCACAAGTATGTATATTTTAAATAGAAAACATGTTATTCAACATGAAGAGTGTTCACCGTTGGCTTTTTACATGTGTAATATATTTTATATTTTCAAAAATTGTGATTTATATATAGAATCGCAATCTATTAAACATTTAATACAGTGTGCACACTTAATACTATTCTCATGTTTATGTGCATACTGTATACATTGTACAGACGTTCTACGTGACATTTAATACAACAAAGTATATAGGTACATAAAAATCGATGTATTGAAGATCACGTTATTGACCAAGAAACTGGTTCCTATATTTCGCAACATCCATGACAACATAATAAACTATGATATAAAGACAATGGTCACTCAATTATTACGAGTTATTGAGTTAGAAGCTTGGTGAAAAAATCGTACTTCTATGAAATCAGTAAAAAAACACCTAAGAACGAATTTCACGTTTGAACAAGATACAGTACATTCAAGTTGAAAGCACATTAGTCAATTCAATTTAACATCTTTCTTTTTTTTTTTCAGACGCAGATTATGTTAATATGACCGTCATACCCAAACTTTAGTGGCTTATGGGGCGTGCGACCATGTTCTGTACTATTTCACGACGGTATTACATTCGTTTTAAACCCTGGATAACAACTGTCATAAACTAATCCGATACAGAAGATATAAGATGAATGCGCATTTATATGTCACGTATCAGTTTGCCGCATAGTTTGCCATGTAGCCCTTGTCAGCAGTAATGTTGGGTATTCAAGCTGACCATCAATAGGATTAAGCTGGTTAATATGGTTATTATATACTGCATTTCCACTATGGTGAAAATACGAAGTAATCTCCAAAATGGCTTTTATTTGTAACGAAGGGAAATTTTGGCATTTATAAAGGATAAAGGCACGTCCATTTGTGTAGCTGCACGTCAAGTCACAGAAAGTTGAATCATATTAGCAATGATCACGTTCTGAACATTTTTCATATTTCATACATGCATCCAAGTTATTGAAAAATAGATAAAAACAAAATTTAGTTAAGCATGTTTCCTTTGTCATTTATTTCCTGGCAATCGCTGATGTGAACCGTGATGTAGGCTGCATCGCTCAAGTGCTAAAACATATTTATATATATATATATATATATATATATATATATATAGTTTATTCACAGTTTTACATCGCATTTATAGATTTTTATTGTTATCTGGAGCGTTAGAATGCATTATAATGCATTATCAAACATATGCAATCATATAGGAACAGAAACTGGGGGCGGCAAGGAAACTGAAAAGGAATTAGGGGTATTGAACAGCACGCACCTCTACCTTATTTTAATGCTGAAATTGTATATTAATAGCGTCTTAATGTGAATTTCGTGTAGAAGGAGTTCAATTAATCGATATGTGTAATCGTAAGTTAGACTGAATATAAAAATAGTGGATGTGATCTAATAGCAAAATAAAATTTGGTAAATCCTCCAACTGTAGTTATGTTTGAAATCAACCTTCGCTTTATAGTTACGAGCGCAATTAAATTCTGACATCTATTTCAAGTACGGAATGCCATTAAATTCCAAAACCTGTATAGGAATCTTAATAATCAACATGTGCATATCTACAGAATATAGAAAGCTAAACTTAGTTCTGTAAACGGGTGTCATTTCATGGTCGCATTACCCTTTGATTAAACACATAAGGTTTAGTTGAAATGTGCGGCTAAGAATTTAAACTGACGTTAGCACTGGCAAAAAAATGTGACAAAGCTAAAACAGGAAATATGATGTCAGACAAGAATGCAATCTATTATTAATTAAAGTTGACATTTATTTTAGCATTGCTGAATGTACGAGCCTATGGTGTAAGTCATACACGTTCAAGCACTGACACTTACTCAGGAAGTGAAAAGTCACAAGATGTTATTTTTGGCGTGCAATTTGACCCAAAAACGCAGTCTTCTGCAATTTAATTAAATGGATATGATGTGCAAATGGTAAAATATATGCCCTGTCATATAGGTGAAGGTGTCGCTTTCAAATTTTTAGGTATCAACATGCATGAAAAGACCAAAACTGTTTTCTTGTATGATAATGGCACCTTCCTTATTTTTGGCTCAAATTTATTTTCTAGCATTCTTTAAAGATCGCAAACATTTGCAGTAAATTACGATTATGCAATAAAATATATTTAAAGTATTGATAAAACTTTAACACTTCTCTCTCAGTTTTAATCAGGCCATTAAAAGCACAATTTACATGAATAAAGCCAAACTCACGGAACTTACCCTCCCTCCATTAAAATAAAAATAAAAAAATATAAATTACCAATAGGATTAGAAAAATGAATTAGTCCCCCTCCCACACGCAAAACCATCATGCAAGTTTTTACGTAATTCAAATTAATCCCATTGTGTATCATAATGCAATAATCCTAAAATAACGTGCATATTGAGCAAGTGAAGGGCAGTACATAACGCCATAAAATAAGGTCAGTTTTGTTTAGTAAATGGCAAATAGTACAGTAAAAAGTATAGCAAATCTAAGATATCTTACTTTGTAAAATTCTAATTTCTTGCTTTTCTGCTTTTCCGATATGTCGATACACTTTAAAACGCAAAGTAAAATTAAATTTTAAACTATACATTACAGAATTGGAATTCCACGCTATGCATTTTTTGTGGGTAAATATATTGAAAAACGTCATTTTGTAACTGACATTGTAAAATGTAAACCAAACATCCATTTCAAATGGATCATATCAGATGATAAGGAAGAAGAAAGTCACTAAAGTGAATTTATCTCTAGCCATCAAGCAATATATTTAATTTATTTGCAATTTCAATTTGCAGTTCATATGCATTTAACATTGAGCAATGCAATTTATGACTATAAAAATGCATTTCACGGAGAAAAATGGCCTAGCAGCCTAACTATACGCATTTTCAAATGGATATAAAATGCATTTCCTTGACATAGGGTGTGTTTTTTCCCATAATAGACTGCATGAAACGCTCACAAAAAATAGTACAGCACTTTGCGAGAAAAAAAATTGTTTTCTAAGATTTCCCTATTATTTCCAGATGCAAGCTATCTTCCTGCATAGTTTTTTTTTTAAATGATCCTTCAGAGATTCGATTTTCGAAGCACTTTAAACTCTAGATTTTCTCGTAGAGTCCGGATATTAAGAAAAACAGAATAGGCATATAGAGCACACAAAAAATATAAACGAGAAAAGTCATTATGAGTTGAGCTTATTACACACACTGGCATCTTTAAATGTTAGTTGAATCAAGAAAGGCGTTAGTTTGCAGGTTGTATGTGCTTGTTGATGTGCAATGGCGCTTGGGACCCTCTGAAGATAGTACAATCTCCAAAAAAAAGCATGCCATTTTGCCTTTAAATTTGGTTGCTTTCTAAGTATGTATAACAAAATCTACATACATGCAAACCAAAGAAATGCAGTTTGGGGCACATCTGTTCCTTGCAATGTCAGTAAAATACAGCAGATGATTAAAAAAAAACGCACCTTATATAGCATATTTATATATTTGAAAAGTTGAACAAAGATTTCGGAAACTCATTTACAGCATTTAAGCCAGTCGGCCTGCCTAAAACTTTTGCTACTGCATAACTTGTATCAAAGCGTAGTTCTAAATGAAATGCAGAATTAATTCCGTACATAGTACAAAATAATTGTGGGGAAGGACTGGTGAATTAGGACGTCAGTGTGTCAAAGCAACTTATGCAAATTCGCGTCAACAACCATGCAACGTGGCGTCATTAGGGGCTTCTCGTAACAATGGGTTGCCTAATGTAGGTTGTGAATGTTTAGGCAATCTAATATGAGCCAATAACTTTATAGGTAAACGTAGTTTGGTTGCATAGCAACAGCCGTTGAAAACTGCATCGGCTAAGATTTAAATTTGATTGAAAATAATTGAAACAAAAATTCCGATTTTCATTTGAATGCCACTGTATTTCGAGCTGCCTCTTACATATTTTTATCCTCTGACTTAAGTTCTTATTACTTTGTAAACCGATAAGAATAAAAATTCTGTCAGAACTTTAAAGACACTGGATGTGGTCATGTCGTGAATTAAATCCTTGGCTAAATAGTTAAAATCCTAAATCGCCATAGAATTCAACCATTTCGGAAAAAATAGCCTAGAATTTAATCTAAACCATGCCATGGCCACGCTTCTCTTAGGCATTTTAGCGTTAAATAGCAACTTTGACAACAGTTAACGTAAACGGTTTAATCCAGGATTTTGGATTTAGTTTGATGGTATCCCCTCATTAAACTCATTAAAAGGTATACAATAATATTTTTACAAAAGTTGATTGAGAGCCAGCCAAAGCCATTTGTCATATTTTGATAAACAGATAAGTGGCTAAAGTTTCTCTCAAAGTTTAATCCTTAATTGGAAGAGGATCTATTGGATAAACCTTTGACACCAGTCAAGAGTCCATAACAGAACTTTGAATAAATAGATAGTTTATATTCGTTCCATGTACAGGGTTTGCTAAATGTACCCTTCATGAAATGAATAAACAAATGAAATGCAAGTTTTACCTGCTGCATTGAGGGCATTTAACCTATCGTTGGCGGACACGGGTGACGCGATTTGAATACTGGGTTGGGAATCTGAGGTACACATGGTCCCCGTTGACCCTGAGCTGGCCAGCGCCCCGTTCTGGCGATGAGTTCCCCCGGGTGCCGATGTCCCGAAGCCGAGCAGTCCGGTATTGCCCAATGGCGTCGCAGCGAGCACGACCAGATCTTCGTTGGAGATGACCGGCGACGAGGGCTGTCGAGAGGGCTTCAAGAAGGGTGTTTTGCTCAGCAGTTCGTTCTCCATCTTATCGTTCATCGTGTAACCCGGCTACTTCCCACGGGTGACAGCGGCTAATTAAGGCACTTTGGGGACGTCTCCCTCCCCTGCAAAGGTAGTCGTGGACGTCTTCGCGACTTCAACCTCTCGGGTTGTCACCCTCCGAACCCCGGTGTCTCAACACTACAATTCATGTCGGAACGCGACTTGTTCGAAAGCACTTGAAGAGCGGACTGATGGCCGGGGGAGGTGATTGTCGAAAAGAGTCCGTTCTTGGCGGCCGATGGAATTGCGAAGGGTTCTAATCCCCTTCTGGGGTGCATCGCGTGTGCTTCCATCGACTGCTATTGTTTTGGGTGACAAAAATGCATATCGGTAGGGGGTTTGTTCAACATGCAGCCGTTGCCGCACGCACGCATCTTAACGCACGGGCCAACCACATTGGATTTCTCACCATTGTGGCGCCACTCCACTGGATTTCCGAGGGAACGATGAAAAAATCGATATAGAATAAGAACGAAAGTGTAGCATGGCCGCTAGCTCTCGGATTCGATACGTTTTGACGCTCTATAGCTTTGGGATCTTCGCTTTTCTAAGAATCCTCGGGTGGCCTTGCAAGAGATGACGTCACTCTTGGTTCCAACCTTGACGTCATGGCCGTCGGAATCCCGTACTTCGTGGATGCCCCTCTTCCTCTGTGGCGTCAATGACCACGCAAATTTGACCCCCGAATATGGACCCAAACTACCCATACACGATCGATGCTTAATGTTCAATCAAAAAATGACCGTGTGTGAGGCATTCACTCTTCCTCAATCCATGCAGCTCCACTCCGTGTCAGTAGCAATGGATCCCACCTGTTGGAATTTTTGGAGTGATGACATGTCTAAACTGACCGGGTTTGGACACGGTTCAATTCTTTACAGGACAATCACTTGAGTTTTAATCCATACAGTTTGTACTGACTTTAGACGTGCGTCATTTCAAAAATAACTTTAGTATTTTTTAAAACAGACCACTTTTTCATAAGATAAGGCTCTACATGAATTATAGAATTATAAATTGAACAAACTTCGTTTAGGTAGTCTGTATAGCTCATATTTAACTTAATATTCATTCCAGAACATTCGTGATACAATTACATGTACTGTGCTCCTAAAACTCGCTTTATTACTTGTTTGTCTATAGTAGATCAGAATACCAACATGTCAATTATTCACAGCACTATCACAAATGATTGACTTAATTTGACCAAATTACACAAATACTATACACTTACACATGATGTGCATCCACTGTGCAGAGTAATTACGAGTTCTTTTAATCAACGATGCAATAAACGGTCGTTAAATGTGCATCGATTATGGCAAAATAAGACTCTGCTCATGGTCAGTCGTTAGGTAACTAACTGCTCTTTATAGCAAGGTTTAAATAGCGGCCATTAGAAAGCAAAATTACCAGGAATTAAATTGATTTTGACTTGGGTACAGTGTATATTATATAACATCGAATGTATTTCCAGAACTGCTTCTGAAGCCAAGAACAGCTAGTAGTACAGTTGCTTGTTTTGAAATTATATCAGCATGTCAATTTATGGTAGAAGTTGTTAAAACTATAGAATTTCTTGAATGCATTTACACGCACCCTGCTTGTTTTTATTCCTATAGCCACATGTCTTTTGCAAACCAAATAAATAATGAAACTAAAGTTTACAAAATTTGCAATTTGAACGTAAAGCTAATTATAGTGTAACTATTTTTGTAATTTGTTTTCGAGTGCCCTACATATATGCATTGCAAACATTTTTAAAGAATATCTTCAGTACAGCCTTTTAAAGATGCAATCGTCTACTTCACTGCTGGAACCTGTCTAAGTGTTTTAAAACACTTTAATAAAGGTTCAATATGGAAACTTGTTAAAAGTTTGGATGCCAAAGAGCAATTAATAGTTCTACGTCAAAATGCATTGATCGTATAGAAATTTGAATAGACATATTGAAATTTTCAATAAAATCGAAAGTATTTAAATTTTCAAACGACGTTTATTTACCGCCATACATTCATGTGTGAGGCATAGAAAAAGCGTCATGTTTGATGAGACTATGGCGCCATCTACACGTAGCACTGCGAAACATTAAGAATTCTCCACAAAATTTACTTCCGATGTTTGTGAGGCAACCCTCGCTATAATTTGCGCAGCAATTCTAGAATTTAGATTTCTTATGGAGAAAGTGACACTTAACCCACCCAAAGGTAAGCGATGGGTGACCTTGCCTCACCAGGCGCCATTCCCAATACCGATCGGCTCCTTGATTGGCCATACACCCAACGGGGATGAATGGCACGTGTTTAAAGGTTATCTCCATGGCAATAGTGTTTGCGTTGCTGAACCTGAGCACGTGGATTCATTAGCTCATATGGTAAGATGATTAAGATCACATTAATTATAATCATTATAACAGTAAATAAATAAATAAATAAATAAATTAAAACGAAATTAGCAAATACGCATGCTGGTTTTTTTTAGAAAATTTACTCAAGTTGGTTCAGATATTTGTGATGTTCACGGGTGAATGCATCATACCATGTGTATATATATAGATGATATTTGTTTATGATATCTTCATTTCACAATTAAATTACCCCCATACATCACAGTCAACACAAAAGTGCCATGTTTTGGTGTTGTAATCATACGATGATTAATATGTTTGGAATGTCATGGACTTAATTTATGCACTGTTGAAGGCTATATGGTATTCCTATTTCAAACCCTTTAGAAAATAATCAGACGTTTGGGGCAATTTATATGAATAGCTAGCAAAACAAAATGTACCTATAACCAACATGTAAAATAAAATTCAAATCAATTACTTGAAGCGCATTAATTAAAAAATTAGCTAATGGTCATTTCATACGTAATACATATTGGACACACTTGTAATAGCTATAGAATTTACCTATTCATGCCCATTGCAAATTCCACAGGTAGTTTTGGATAATGCATTATCAATTTAATTTTAACTGCTGTTTTTTGAAAAAATTCACAGATTTAAAGATTTACAAATCATAATTAATTAACTTTTTAATTTTTATTAATTCCTGTAAACCATGTGCAAAAATATTTCAAGTTCGTACATGTTGTACAGCATGTTGGTAGCTTGATGCCACGACAGCTGCACATCACAAATGTATATTAATTTTGCAAAGTAGAAAATTATTAGGTGTATAATTTCCAGAGCATATAAGTATGTATATAAATTCATTCGAACTTTTAGTTTACCAATTTCATGCACATTTATCAGACTCCTGTTTTTCGTTTGATTTGATGAAGGTTTTGCAATCCTACCTGGTATTTGCGTGTAATAATGGCAATACGTCCTACAATTTTGTCCCATGTTTCTCGGCTGACCCTCGAGATTTGTGTACGTGTCCTTATAATGCAAGCGAAGCTAGTTTGTGTTCCGTTTTATATGCCTTATTAACTTGAGATCAATTCGTTCCAGCTAACCACAACAAGAAAACAGTCTCTTTGCGTGGCTCGCATAAATTATTTTCAACTACAGGCAAAGGTGGCTCGCATTATATAGCCACATTAAAAAGTAGTGTGTGAATCTGAGATCTACAAGTAGGCATACGTAATCCAATTGCGTTTTGTTGTCGCAGCTAGCTATGCTATTATTCATAGAAAAATTATCGACAACTCGACGGACGTGGACTATTTCCTCACACCAAATGCGTACTTATTGATTTAAAAATGTGACTGGAAAGTTTCTATGTACCACTGCTCCAATTTTAGCGATCGATAAACTTGACAGAATGTTTAGTGAGTGGGAAAATAACGTGTACTTGCACCTTTACAGACCTTCGATTGATTACTTGGGTTTTTTAGAAATTTGGTCCGAATAAAAGTCCTGTATTTCAATTCAATTAAGAATGAATCACAATATTGGCATATGGGCAGTTATTTATAATAATATACATATAGTAGCTATAGGTTATAAATAATAAGTTTTTATGCATAAAACGCAAGAAATTCAATAACATATGTTTTCAAATGAACCATTTTCAATTTTTTTATATTAATTTTTAATTTTGATTATGTACGTATAACTAAAAAACATATTTGACGCTTCCAAATTGACGTTTTGTACTGTTTATATGGATGTAGGGTTTCTTTGGAAGTAGTTTATCAAGAAGAATTGCATCGTTCAAGAGACAGTCTAGAAACGAATCAACAAAACTGGAGCAAGGGTAATTCTTGACATCCAATGTTATTGAAAATACTTCTGAAAACTTGATACTATGTAACTTAAAATTTTGTTCCACGCTTGTGGTATACATAATTAATCAGTTTTAAATTGGAAATTTCAATTTTAGAGACGACGTTCAACGACGTTTGAAGGATGTACAAAATGGTCATAATTCTGTCTTTAAGAATGATGAAGTTTATCAAACCGAGGTATCATATTTCCTCGCACAACAAATAATTCCCCATATCAACTTGCAATTTTTCATTCATAATGCTGGTCTGCATGTTAACAATACCAGTGCATAATTGACTTTCTAAATTAATTAATTCAAAGAGCGAACCCATGGTTATCGATACCGAAGGCGAATTGGAACAAACAGTGGAAGACCAGCCAACAAAAATATCAAAACGCACAGAATTTTTACAGTCTCAAACTGTACTATACCTGAATGCGGTAGAGGCATTTTTTCTATCATTTGGTTTTGGCTGTTTGTTAGTGGTAGATGAAAAAAAGGTGAGAAACATGGTTCAAGCAACTTACATTGCTTCTTTTGTAAACTCTTAGTGATAACATTTTATCTGTTGTAGAAAGTTCTAAACTTAGAAGAAATGTGGACATTCTTCTGTAGTCAGGACTCTCTATTTGTCTATAAATACGTCGCCTACCATCATTTTAGGAGCAAAGGTTGGGTGGTAAAACCAGGAATTAAATTCGGGACTACATATGGTAAGAGCTGGTTACGATAAAAACCCCATACATGTTGTAGATCTAAATAAGATGTATATTGTTGTAGTAATGCTTGTTACCTTTATGTATAGTTCTTTACAAACAGGGTCCTCCTTTCTATCATGCGTCATATTCAGTGGTGGTCAAGCCAGTGGAGGAGGAATCGCTAACTTCAGTTCCCAACATTCTAGAATCCCCAATGACTTGGACATCCCTTGCTGGTCTGAATAGGATTACAGAACATGTTGCAAAGGTCAGCTACTTGGCCGGCACAATTCAGTTGCACCTGTTTCAGGCTAATTAACTCTCAATATGTTTCTTGTAGGAATTGTTGTATTGTTATGTAATAAGGCCCACAAGCCTGAATCAAAGCGACTTACTGTCTCCTGTGTGCATTTCCAAATTTGAAGTTCAGGTACATTGGATATTTTTGTCATTGTCTCAAATGCTTTTCATCAAAAGTTTCTGTGCTCTGAAAAAAATATTTGTTTATCCTTTAGGAAGTTTTAATAAGAAGATGGGTGTCTACAGAAGAGAGGACTGAAAGCGAAAATAAAATTTGAAACTTAGCTGCCTGTACATACATACTTCCAATTGTGACAAATAAATTATATTTGACATTTTAATACTACACAATGGAATTGGTCTTTTACAAACTCCAAATGTATTTAAGATCCATTTGCTACACCAACGCCAGGGGATCGAACGTCAATCACCTACCTCGAAATGCTGCCTGCAGAGAGCAAAGTCCAAGGGAATTTCGCCCATTTAAAAAATTCCTAAATAAAGATTCAATATATACAATTACCATATGATCGTCCTTAAAAGGATATTTACAGTTAAGATTATACAATACATTCTTAGGACTAAACACTAGATTCGGGCGATTTGGTCTCAGAACCCACACCTGTAAACCCGACCGACGTTTTTGAGATTTTGTACAGCTGATCAGGAAAATGCCTGGAGACAAAGTTTTGCTCTCCACAACATGAGCAGTCATCATAATCCGTGAAAATCAGTTATGCTGTAATCTAGTAAAATAATCACATCACAGTTTTGTTTTCATTGTGCATCATAAATATTTTACTAAGTCATCTAATTTAATACAATTGCTTCTAAATACAATTTCTGGTTAGAAGCCAGTTTATGAATTTTTAACAACACATTCATTCTCCCAATAAACATTACCATGTTTCAATTGACATGGTAGAGTTTTTTGCATCAAGCAAATAGTGATTAATTATGCAGTTATAAAGTATACATCTGCTGAAGAAATTCTGATTTTGATACAATTGATTGTTATGTTTTTGAGTGGTAGATGATTGATGCATGAACATGATACCTTGTTTTGGTAAAAAATTGTTCAATCCTTAAGAATGGCATTATTTATTATTTGGCACATGCAGCCATATGATACAGATTTTAATAAATATGTATTTGTGTGACTTTAATGTGTTGTGCAGAATGGCAGGGATATATAGATAAACTATAACATTGAACACAATATTAAATAATTATTGTTTATGCTAATTATATCTGTTATTCAAACTGCGGGCTATTACACATTTATAGAATTTTCTTTTAATAACACACTGAGCAAAAGAATTTAGACATTTAACAGTCACTAAATATGCATTTCCCCTAGTATTAAGTCTAGATGTGCCTTTAGTCTATCGAATTTATTGGTGCTTTACAAACTTGTCCTAACATGTGTTTCACAATATGGATAACAATCGCACATAAACAATAATTATATAATAATCAAGCCCACCATGATAAACTTTTTAAGCTTATTTTAAAAAATATTTGCAACAATGATGCCATGCGGAAATTTCCAATCTTATATAACAATTTTACTTAAGCTTCATATTCTTCATCTAATAAAATCTTTTTTCATAATTAAATATCCCAGTATTAATGAAATGTAACAACTTATAATATATGCATGGTTAAACAACCACTGCATCGTAAATTCAATGCTACCATTAATTAAAATTAAACAGATTGACCATATATTTATATAATACAAATATGTCCACGTATAAGTTAGAATAAAAAAAGCATAAATATATGTCTATCAACTAATAATTTATTTAAATTATTGAAAAGCAAATTAGAACGTAGTTTTAAATTAATTTAAAAATGTGCCAATCTATTTATGGTATTTTTTTACAAGCTATTATAGATACATTTATGTACATGAACGTCTCTCCTACCAGAATGTTAACATTAACAATAGCCCACATGTTCTTGGACATTTATAATACTAGATGGTTATTACGATTACTTTTATCACATGTTGTTTTACAACGAGCTCACTGTCAATCTTCCATTGTTTACAATTATGATTATGACAACTATGATGAGCAACTGCAATGTTGCCACTCCTGCACACACCTTCGTAAATGCACAACACTGGGTACTACAAGACTATGGACAATGAATTGACCATATGTCAAAGTGGGCTTAGTTTACTTATACGACAATGCACCAATAGGGGGAGCAACAACATGAACCACATTGCTATTTGTGATATTGCTATGTCACCTACCAAAATGGAACGTGGCTATTCCCATGCAAGCCACTCTTCTCCCATTCCAAGTTTGGGTGAAATGAGCTTGAATTTTTCAGAATATGTCTGGGCTTTGACCGTAATTCCTGTCCCAATATCCTCCGGAATAGAGCCATTCATCGTCCTTGGTGTACTGGTTCGTTGTATACTTGAACCATCTAAAATCATTTTTAAAAATAAATTAACATCTCCAATTTTTTTTTCTGTAACCTTTGAACACTGTAAATCATATGACAAAAATTCAATGCAGGGTTTTTCCAAATAATGTTCTTTAGTTCTTCATCCTAAACCTATTTCAAAATCGTCGATAGACATGATGAAAACGTTCAACTGTTACATCACGGTAGTTCCTGGTTTGTACAATTACCATTCATACTTGAAAATTCATACATACATTGCATATCAAATTCTATTGCTTCATAAATGTGTCAGGGTCGATCAATAAATAGTAAGTGCAATAAAACACTTACTTGGCATGATAATTATCCTTTTCTTTCTTGCGTGACTTCCGCGCATCTCGTTGTTTCTCTTCCAATCTATTCTTCTCAATTGCAGCACCATCTGTCGAATGATGATATCAATTTACCATTAACAAAACTGAACACAGATGTAGAAATTCAATCAAAATATGCGCACAAAACCATACCGATATCACCCTCTTCGAGTTTCCTTATATCTGGTCTCAATCTTGAGTCTGTAGGTGGCAATTTGTTTTTTAATTCATCATCCATTTCATTAAGAGCCATTGCGAAATGAGTGAATTGATAAAACTGGAAAATGCACGTATAAATAGATAATCGATAAAAACTGAATTCGAGAACAGCAAAAAGACTTTCACTTACTTCTGCCGAATTTTCCGGCCGTGGATCGGATTCCCATAGCAAAATTGAGTTCGGAATGTCTAAGGAAAATGTGGAATCATTCTTGGGAGGTTCATCGGAATCGACACCGTCATCCAGACCGTTAGCAGCGTCCTGTGAAATAAAATATGAATTTAGAATTTCCCGAAAGAAATGTTTCAAAACAAAATGTTTACTGTTCTTTAAGTTCACGTAAATAGTAACTACGTATAATTATGAATTGGGGATTTTTTTTTTGACAGAAAAATTAATTTAGATCTAGTTTCATCTACAAACATGAGTGGTTTCTGCATTATTACTAACGCAATAGATAAGAAGTTTAACTTAAAATTGACTGTAATTTAAATAAACCACTACAAAAACTAATGCGTTTACCGGATTATCCACTGATGAGCTATTTCCACCTCCACCAAACGAAAGCACTGCGCTTAAACTATTGAATTTACACAGGTTTCTTTTGGGAGTATGAGCCGGGCTAGACGTGGGAGTATGGCGAGGACTTTTGTCCGTAGTCCCTTGACGCTTGAATTTTTCCGTATTAGACTTGGCATATTCTTCGTATGATGCAATATCGACACTTTTCAACAAATCGGTCCATTTGCCGTACAAATAGCGAAGCTTCTTTTTCCTTAAAGATCAAGATGAAATACAGTTAACGAATACAATTGTTGAATTCATCAAGGTGTCGTTAAGAAAGCAAAGCATATGAATGGCTACTTACTGTTTATCATAAATAAAACCATCGAGTCTATGCAAGTCCTTGCTGAACCAGCCAGCGGGTTTAAAGTTAAGAACACATTTGTGACCAGTTTTGTGGTTTAATAATTCCATAACACCATACTAAAACAAAAAGATTAAATTTAAATAACAAGATCAGCAGAGTGTGGACTAATAAGACATGAATTGGAGACCACGAAAATATCTCTACCTGCTCAATCCATAATTTGCCAACAATGATATTATGAACGCAGCAGTTAACGTTAGTCCAAGAGTAGGCCTCATCATGTCTAAAAACAATTAGTTAATATTACTGACCAAATCACCTAATGAATATAAACCAACGTATCCAGCATTGCACAATGAATTTAACGGCAAAGGTTTGTGATTCCAAAATTCCAAAGAAAATATTCTTCAGACTCACTCTGGAAATTCTAAGGTGATTGTCCCCTTTGGCTGAATTTCCACCGATTTGCCCCAGAATTTGAGCTTGGGGTTTATCGATCCGTGGAATTTGAAATGGGGAGATTCGGCATAAAATGCGCTGACTGGCGGGTGATGGCTAACCTGCTCGGATATCAGGCGGAAATTCTCCCTTTTGGAAACAGAAATTTCAATAAATTCGATGAAACTGACAGGCAAAACACAATGTCTTCAACCTCTTGAATATTTTACTCCCGAATGGATGCATTTTTAGCGTTTACTTACCTCTCCAGTTCGAAGGTTTCTCCTAAAAGTGGATTGAATGGCTTTCCTAACCTCTCCCAGTTAGAAGCCAAGGCAGAGACAGCAAATGCAGCGACATGCTGAAAATAATTCGCGTTCGTTTTAATATTATGGATAAGAGGTCCTTAGTATTTCGTGTCATGCACCCCGTGTAATGCACAAAACAAAAAAGTATGATTGAAATGCAATTATAAAATATTAAAACACAGGTTACGTAGTTGCTGTTAATTGAAGAAAAAGCTAAATTGCAATTAATGAACCAATTAGTGATAATCTGATTTTTTTTAAATTATTGTATTATCCGAGCTGTGTGTAATGCAACATATACGCGCTCTTCAAACAATACAAAATAGGGAAGTATTATCTGTTTTCAAAGATATAGACTCGGCCCACATTAACTCAGATAATAGAGGTTGAAATGTATAAATGGAAAGTACCTCCATTCTCGTGAGGGTATCCTGGCATTGACTGGCTTTTTTCAGCAGTTCTGAATACTCCATATATTCTGTGATCCGTTGCAAGAAACTGAGGGGTTCATTAAATATGACAGGCATAGTAATCTTCGATAATTCCTAATATTGGGAAGAAATAAATCATTGGAAATTGCTTTGGTAACATCTGTTTCAAAGCTAACATGGAAGAGACTCACTTTGCCTATGCAATGTTTAAGAATGCTCCACACACTGAAATCGTTACGTGAAAACATTGGCACTGGAAGACTTGTTCTGAAAATGAAAAGTACATTTTTTATTGTCCTGGAAGTTTGGCTAGATGTTTACTTTAAATACTCAGTGTATATTATTTTAAAGACACAAATAATTGAATTAATTTGTAGCTTTCATACAAAACACATAGTGATAAAGGTATACATTTAAAGGTGTTGCTAATATGTTTTTAAGTGTAGTCAGAGCACCTTGCATAGCATGAACAATATGTAAGAAGCAAACAAAAGGTTTGTTTAAGTTCGTATCTAAGGCAAAAACCTTTTCATCAATGCTAAAAATATTGATTAGCTGCTAGTACTACAAGAACAACCAGCATAAAATTCGACCTTGGCCCTTTGTGTATCGATCGGTACTATTACACCTTCTTAAAGCAAATATGGATCAGTCTGCTAAGATCTATGTTTCAGGACAAGTTGTTCATGAGAAAAAGAAAACAGTTCATGCAATTTCCGAATCGATCTTCATATAGTACATATCAATAACACGTTTATAATATTTTTTTTTTAATCATATGCCATTCAATTCTCGGATGCGTTTTATCTTAAATCACATAACATGATCCAATAAATCATCAGATTACATAACTGCCAACTCAAAGGATCCATTGCAGCAACAAACATGGTATTAGTGCTTTCTTCAACTTTGCTTATTGCAATCAATAAACTCCAGACATCACAGTTAAAAAATGCTCACTGCCAAACAGTGATAGACTGATTGCATGCATTTCTAAGCGGAACTATACATTTTTTTAAAAAATAAGACTGTCAACTTATGATTGATAATATATTTTATTAAAGAAATTTATTCTAGTAAAAATTAAAGAAAAAAATGTACTGCCATAATACTTTTAACAAACCATACTTTTGAAATCGAAACATTGTTCTAAAATAAAACCTGAAGGTACGCCCTACTTGAATTTACTGAATATAATCTTCAGGATATGATGAAAATGAAGCACTCTACTTCATTTGAAAATAACATTATAAATTAGCACTTAAGCCATCTCGCATAATCAGCAACATTATATTACAGGAAAAAAACTTTTGGCCGTGACTAGACTTGTAAACAACTAATTTTAGCGTTCAAACTTTAGATAATGGAAAAGTTCTCCAATTCTGGTTTCCGCTTACATAATCAATAGCTGTAACAATTTGGAGCATCAATTCATTTTTATTACAACATTAGGCTGAGATATATTAATAATGTTGCGCATAGACAATTACTTTAAAGCATTACTAACTGAAGCCATGATTTCAAATGGCCCAAGAGCCCCATTCCTTTTAAAGAGCAGGTACTGTTAAGTGGTAAATGGAAGCGGTGTAAATCTTTGTAAAAATTGTACTACAAAAATCAAACAAAAAATAGTTTTATCATATACAAAAACACGTATATGTAAAACATACGATCTAATAACGTCGATTTTGTGTTGATTTAAACAATAAATGCATAAAAAGCAGGACTTGCATTTTAAATTTTAAAAATTAACTAAATAAAAGGTAGTTCTCACCCTCCAAGTTAACTTATTGTATATTTGCATAAAACACGTGTCTTCACAAATTATAAACATCACTTTATTTATAAATAGCTATTCGGATTGTTGCAATGCTTACTCAAAAGCAGCTTCATTGTAAGACACATGATAAAGAATTTATTTGAAAATAAAGATATTATTTTATAAGCAATTTGTTTCTACAGAATATATGCATAATTCATCGTATTTGGATATTTGGAATAAGCTGTCAGCATGCTTTAAACATGCACGACAAATTTGTGTGGGCTTACATCAGCTTAGGTAAATGCATTCCAAATTCACCAAAGTACATGTTGAAATAAATATTCAGTCCATTCTACATCATAACAAACAACTCATCATTTCTGCATTTCTTCTATTTGATCAAAGGATTCCCTAGCAAATACTTGCGTTTTAACAAAAATGCCTAGAGGTCTGGCCAACTTTATTTAGACATTTTAAATTAAATCTGCAGATGGATGCTATATATAGTAGATGGACCACTATTGATTAATGCATGGAATATCGACTTGCTCGTCTCTTGTCGTTGCCACACTAATTTATTTATAACTGCGTGTAGCCACTTATTCACAGGATATTGCCTAGGGATGAAATTCTCTACGGATCCCCAAAGTAGCTAAATTATAACATTATGTTATGTCCTGGGGTTTCTATCACAAGGGAGTCAATTATATCTCAGCTGCAAATACAATGTGTTTACCAAGAAATAAAATGTAAATAAGCTGCGTTCCTCGCAATGCTTCTAGTGTTTTACATCCTTTAATTTACCATTCTTCAAATTATTGAGAGATTTAGCTATTCTATTCAACAATAACAATGGTGATGTACAGTTACTAAATAATAAATAAAGCTGGATTCCACATCAGCCCACAAACATGAGTATAAATCTTGAAATTCCATCTGTTGGTCTGTTATTCTGTAAACGTGCGGAAAATCGATTTTAGCAAAAATGGCGAAAAATCGTTATTTTCAGCTGATAACCACCAACATGCATTCCTATCAATGTCAAAATACTTGACATTCCTGGGGGAATAGAAATTCACAATATTAAACAGGGATGGATATTGAATTTTTAAATAATTTAGGAAGTTAAAAGTTATCGATTTGGCCAAATCTCATAAAGTACGAGCCAAATTTGTGAAAAAATATTTTAATGTTAACATAACTAGCTGTAGCTTTAGCAGATTAATTCATTAACTCCATTTCGACAGACTTATTTAATACATGCACAACATCATGGTTGATTTTGTGACTTATATTAATGATTGAAACAATTTATAATAACAAGAGTATGGAAGACTGATCTGCAAACTACGCAGTTTCTATGAGAAGAAAATAAAAAATGAACAATTGTTTTATGTTTTAAAAAGTAGGCCATTCCTTTGCACATGAGAGCGCGCATAGGTTGCCGATTTACAGGGTTATGTTTTCCACGACCAAATCGTCACCTACATCTTTAAATCTTATTACCATATAAACTACCATGATAACCCACATACAAATTCTACCGTGAATTCCTTTTGTCATCATCAAAATCTCATTTGAAAAATCGATTTGAATGTAATGCTATATAAACCACATAATTTCCGAATACTGCATGGCGTTATACACTTTCCCCAATTTATTAACGCTCAACAATCTAGCTTTAGTAAACTCCTCGTAAAAGTGACAAATGAACTGTAATAAAGATCTGGCAATAGAAGAAATAAATAAAATGAATCCACTGTAACGAATTTATAATTCGAAGTTCAAGAGAGGGTAGCAATAAGGCGCCTGCATCATTTTATTCCACATGTAGTTTAAAAATTATGAAGATTTATAGAAAAAAAAATGAACCAATTAAAGCTACTGTGAAGAAGGAAAAATGAAGATATACATTAAAGAAAAGTTCAATGTTTCTCTTTTTTAAGTTTTGAATGAACGTACAATAATGGTGTTTTTGTATTCTTCACCGAGTTTTACTCGGAATTGTTACGTATGTATTTCACATTTTTAACTAACATTAAAAGCCTGTTTTTTTTACACATTTAAGCTATTTTTAAGAACAGACTCGTAGAGTTAGCAAAACAATTTAATTTGTACAATATGTGAAATAAAATGTATAAAAAATTCAGAATCTAATTTTTGGATTACGTATGTCGTCATAAACATAAATAAGTTATGTGTTTGTTATATGTTAGGAAATATTTCTGACGCTACATGAGTCAAGCTCGGTCGAGAAATGAACAATTGTTTCCATTACATTATTGTACCATCTTAAATAGCTTTCCAACATTCAAATGCTTTTAAAATCTGATCACAGTTTCAATTTTACAAAAGCATGGTTTCAATGACGCTAGCTACCATTTTGAACAAAACAAATTTTCGATTTTCTTGTCTCAACTCTCCAATGAAATCTCTCAACTTTTAAAATATTACTCTGGCCGTTTCAACCACGATTAAGTTGTAGTTCAATAACATATTACGTGTCACTTTACTTTTTTATACAACTGTCAACATGTGTACGATTGCAAAAATTCAACACTATAGCATATAAATTAAATTTCAAGCCTGTCATTTTAATTTTCAAATTGTCACTTTAATCCAAGGTGTCAATATGCAACTATAGGTCCATCATCACTTGCCTTTAGGTAAATACACCCATCACATATCCCTTAATACAGTGAATTACATCAACCAGCTCTGCCCAATGTCAATTTTATCAAGAAATGATGATTGCATTCAGTACTTCCTCGTACAACTCCATGCCAAGTTATATTTTTGTAGATTCATTGTACATTATTAAAGTTTGCTTAATCATGTACATACAGTATCTATGCAAATATTGACGCTTTTATAAGTAGGAGCAAAATGCGTTTAAAATATCGTTGAAGTTTATCTTCCGTACAATAAGCTGTGTATACATTAAGCAAATTTCAAGGATGACAATTTTAAATTGATATTATTTTTATAATCTTCATATAAAGAGGTGAGCCAAAGTACATCTTTATTTTGCACTTTAGAACTGCCTATATTTAGGAACTTGTCCAATTGTTTGTTATAACGTCTAGCAAGCATTACTTCGCAAAAAAGAGCTCGACAAGGTTATACTTATTCACTGACGTCAGAGTTTTACAAACAGTAATTAAAATTGACATTCAAGTTCCGCGAATGCAGAGAATTTCTAAGTAAAACAACGTTTGCGGAAAGACTAATAAATGATTTCACGCCTACCTGTATTTCCATTCATGTTCGTTTTGATTTTCAGTAGGGTTGGAAGGCGCCATGTCAGTGGCCATGGTCTTGATAGAGCTTCAATGCAAAACGGTTGACAGATTGAGAGAAGGGATGATGAAAGCAACTGAATAAGGTGAAAAATAGCGTCCTGCAGCAAACCAGAAGGCCAATGGAAATGGTTATGGAGTTCAATCTGTTTCGACCCTTTCACCGTCATGTAGGAGCAAATAGAACGCGACCCGTCAGAATATTAAAACAGGAACCTCATATGAGAACGTTGATAATGCTGTCGAAGCAGCACGCGGATTATTTAAATTTCGCTCGTATAGCGATGCTCGAGCAAGTCGACGATTTCAAAACTTCTAGTACATACTATATCCAGAAGACGTGTCTACTGCTAAAAACAAAACAAAAAACAACCGTCTCTACCAGACCCAAATCAGCTGAGTGAGCATAATGAAGTGGGGTTATGGCGGCATGATTGCCTTCACAATGATGGCAAAGCACTTTTAAATGATGAAAAATGAAAGTGGAATTCCGGAAAAAGGAAATCGGACTAAATGTCACATTCAGACAAATGCCGGCACTCCATCGTGATGCTGTTCAACTGAATTTCGTCCACCCAAATGTGACTTGGAATCGTCTCTTTTAGAAATGTTGGCGAGGGCAGGACGGAATCAATCGATGAGCAGTCCAGCTCATTCCAAAAATGGGGGATTTAATGTACAATGCCATTTCCAGGTTAATTAAAAAAAAAAACCTTGATGGATGAGAATTAATGGTATTGGCACATTTAAAAGGTTTTCTGGCTTACACAAGTGTTTTCTATCGATTTGGTTGCAGAAAAGATGCTAAAATTCAAGCTTTCTTGGGGACCGTCCACTTATGACATCACGCGCCAAGGGATTGTTGGAATTAGGATGGATGTTTTGCACACACTTTTACTGGTATATATACCACGTGGTATGGATTTTGGGCCAATTCCTATAAAAACCCAACTGAAAATATGCTGCGTTTTTTAAGGCATACAAAGGCTGCTCGACCAAATTAAGACTTATTGAAAAACTACTTTTGCACTAGATGAGAACTACAGTAGCTGGTGATACAAAACAAAAATTTCCATGAACTATCCCCAGGTTACATAATAGATTAAAATCAATTTCATACTCCCTCGTTTATTTATTTATTTATTTTTTTAAAGAAGTAAATGTATCCGGAGACAGCAAAGTAAACAAAAAGCGTATTAATTTAGCTTTATCTAAAATCTGGCATTTGAATCCATGACAACCATCAATGTTTGGAATTATGCCTAAAATCTTTCATAGAAAATATCTCACTATAGGAGACATTGTTTAAATCTGCAGAATCCAGAAACCATAAAAAATTGCCATTTAAACCAAATATTTCGACAGGTTATTTTTGACATCTGCGTTAAAATTGCTAACAACAAAAAATAACCAGGCTCTTCAAAAACCTAATTTCTGAGGTTTATGTTAAAAAAAAAACATTTTGATTTCATTATTAGGGCTTAGGATGATTCCACTATTTATGGACTACCCTGATCAAATAGAATCCAACCAAAGCCCCCGACAAAAAAAAAATGTTGTAATATTCCCTAATCCTGTATTATTATACAGGATTATTATATGATGAAATTACAGTTGCTTTTTTCAGATCGAATAAATACATCACCAAAGAATAATGTAGCAATTGTTCTTCAAGAGTACACTGCAATTCCTGTCACAAGGGTTGTCATATCAGATGACTTGTAACTTCTAGTTAAACCCTTTACCATTAAACTAGAGATACGATTTTTACCACTACATTTTCCGTTACATTTTCATCATTTTTTTAAAATTTGAATGAAAATTCGATTAAAACACTGTCACTATAGGGTTGTCATACATTCACGCCTTTTTTTTCCCCTAGGGCAGTAATTTTATCACCCCCAGTGCAGTCTGGCAGTCTGCACCCCCTTTTATGCCACTAATTATATCTGATGGCAATGACATTTTTTATCTCAACATATAATCTTTTTCTCAATGTAAAAAGAAAAATACTAGGTCTTGAATAAAAGGATCAACGTCCTGATGAACAATTATTATAGTACTTTCTATAGGTAGATTTTCAACCATTTTTTTACACCTACATGTATTGATCTATGTGGAACGCAGGTTGAAAAACACTGTACGTATATAGCCTAAGTAATGGAATGTTTTATCCTACCTTCCACAGACTTTTGATTTTCTTCTTCTGCCTGAATTGTTTGATTTGAATGAAGTCAGTGTACTACTGCTGCTACCAAAATGGGAGTTGGCAGAAAGCAATGCTGAAGTGGATCCAGATTCGTTATCCAATAAATTACCGTTTTCACAATAACCTAGAATTAATGCATCTGCTTTAGATAGCGCTCTGGTATAAATGACTAAATCGTTATCATTCACAGCCAACGTTATCATGCTTTATTCAAAACAAAAAGCCATACATGCATGTTCTGCCTGCATAGATAACAAAGTATTAAATATTGAGATTCAATGAATTCCAACTGAACAATAATTAGCATTTTTATAATTTTTAAGTAATGCAGTAATTTATGCTGTAAATTAATTTAAAAAAATTCCATCAAATAATACTATGCAACATATTCCAAATTCAGTAATGAAGTACTGCAGTACTGAGTCATCTCTACATCACAGTATGAATATTCAAATATTTAAAAAATAATTTTATGCAACTTTTGAATAACAGAAAAGCTAGAACGAATTTTTTACTGCACCTTTAATGTTGCAGAACTTCTTAAAAAATCCCCTGGAACCCAGTTTAAATATCTCGGCTTTGTTTGAGAATGACATGTACTTTTCTAGAAAATAATTTTAAGTAAATAGAAAAACCAAGTTATAGTTCACCGCTATTTTGGAAAATGAATATTTAAGGTGATCTTTTTAGTATGAATTAAGTCAACTTATGAAATTATTTTCTGGTGCAAAAGCGCTTAATGCGGTCCACAAATGCCAATTCACCCAGTAAAATAATCATTTAATAACTCACATAATTATCACATAGTTTCACAAAAATCACTATGGTATTGGATGTCTCCGTACTACTCTAAATTAGACAAGATGATGATAATGACGATAATGTGAAGATTACATCAGAATACATCATTGTAAATACTAAATAATTGTTTGTGATAGAAACAGGCTGATCATTTTTCTACATAATATGCATCTGCAAAACTCAGAAAAGACAGCAAGCAAACCAGTCATGCATTTGAAAATAAAAGAGGAAGATTCTACCTATGACTAATGCGACATGCAAGATATTCTTGAGGCATTGACGTTATTAACTAGGCAACATATCACAGCATATAAGAGTGCACATAAAATCATTTTGCAAGTTAGGAAAACTATCGTTTTGGAACAGTGAGAATTTTTCCACACTTTTGATGCCCCTGAATAATCTGAGCAAGAAAAATTAAATTTACATGTATCATAAATTTCAAGGATTGCTTAAGAATATAGGTACATTTGTTTTAATATCTAGAATGCTAAATATAGCATATATTCTATATTGACTAGTTCCTGTCATAGTTAGTGACTATCCCCATAACCATGAAGATAATATGCCAGCAAGGGAAAAACAACCCAATCCCTTTACATCTACATTTAACCAAATCTAAGCAATTTTCGTCAAATATGCCATTATGATTTCAATGAGCAATTTAAAGATGAAGCCATGTTAATCCAAGCAGTTCGCATGCAGAAAAATCAGGATATTTTAAAAAGCATGGATGATTTTATTAGCAAATATTCTACAAAAATAAGCAGAAATCGTACAAACTATTTTCTAAATAAGAATTCAGCAAGCTTTTCGTGCAAGTCCACCATGCTTCTTACCTTCTTCATTGGCATCATAAAATTCGTCGTCGCTAGTGTCATAAAATCGCGGAGATTTTAAGGAGCGAAACGATTTCGGTGAATGGAATGGCGTGCTGCTTAAGGATTGTTCCAGCTCGTGATGCTCCTTGGCTAGTACATGAAGAGCCTGCTCTAATACACGGCATTTTTCCTGTTCTTGTTTTAATTGCAACAGCCGTACCTTAAATATGTTTAAGATAAATGATTAAGTAAGCTTACTGACATAATGACGAACGAATTTCTTAGCTCTTAGATAATCAAGAAAACGGATGGGCTACCCCACATATGTAAGAATGCTCTAACGATACTCAAATCAGACTGACCTCTTCCTGTTGAGTGAAAACATTAAGGCAATGGCCAAGGCTAGCAACCATGCTGTGTGAGGTTTCAGCTAATGCATGTAACCTTTCTAAGACACTTTGCACACCTTCTGAAATAAGGATAACACCAATATTGTAAATATATATATTTTCAATCTCAATTAATTAAACATCATTCACATGTTACAACGAGGACCTACCCTTCTTCTCAGGCTCCACATCTTCAATTTGAACCACGCTCTCAATGGTACAAATCTGTCGTTCCAGTAGCTGCTGGTAAGCTTGAGCAGTCTTCATTAATATATGAGAAATGTACCGATTAACCAGTTGTTTCACATAGACAACATGTAATTTCCAAACCAAACATACTTTTAAAACATCCTGCAGGGATCCTAATTTAAGAAAATCTGGCGTTTCTTCATCATCCGAATCTATATAATTACTCCCTTGGTTGATATAGTGTGTACTATATGCAACATGCTCTTGCAATGCATTCACCCATTTCTACAATAATTCAAAGTTTATCATTGTGAGACATTTGCTCGACTTGTGGTGATACGCATTGAGAGAAATATTCGCATACCTGTATACTGAGTTGACCAATATCAGGATCTGGAAGACTTAAACGATGAGTTGTGTTATCGGAAAAATGTATAAGAAGGGAAGGTTCATCCAAGTCTAAGGGCTGTACAGAATTCACATAAGTTGTGTGCAAGTATGTTTGTTTAACAAGATAGAAGGATTTTAAGAAAAACTTACAATCACTTTGGCACCATCAAGATGCTTGAATCCCTTTCGATTTACACCACCACAGGCATCAGCTCTAAATTAAAATATAAACATATTGAATCATATTGTTTTGTATACATTTTCCATGCATCAAAGCTTGTTGTTAAATTTACCTGCAATTAAAATATGTTAAAACTCCTCTTTCTAAAACCGCCCAAACATTTTTCCAGCCAAGAAAGCGGCTCCTCTATTAAATTATTTTCAAAATGATGAGCAAATCGTCTTATTCACAAGAGTTCTCAAACGAAAATTGTTTAGATATCATACTTTCATAATGGGACCTTCGAAATGAGTAACATGCCTTTGAAGTACCCTCATGGGCTGAACGTCTAAGACTTGCTTCATTTGAGATGACTGAGCCAAATCGAGAGCTCGTTGACCTAAACAATTTAAACTTTGGAAAATAAAAGCTGCATATCCCAACATCATCTATGTCTGCTTATATCTTAAAACTGATTAAAACAATTATTACCTCTTTTGTTTCGTATTGATGGATCTACACCATGTTGTAGCAATAAAACTGCTACCTCCTTCTTGCATCGATATGCTGCACAGTGTAATGCAGTATTTCCAAATGAGTCAGTACAGTTGATATTTGGTGAGCTGGTGCCTTTTAACTGCATCATTTAACACACAAAATGATATTTATCAACACATTTTTAAATTATATTATTTGCTGGCGATTCAACTTAAATATTTGATCACTCAAGTTTAATTAATTTATTATCTTGCAAGACTAACCATTTCACTTATTGAGTCTAAATCGCCTTCCCTGGCAGCATTAAACAACTTCTCCTCTTTCTTTCTCATTTCTGTCCTTTCCGCACCTTAACAATGATAAATTGGATAAAACGAATTTCGACAAACCTACCACTTTTAAAAATATGTTCTTAAAAAAACTAACCTTCTAGAAGTTTACGCACTTCCCGAAGTAATGCTAAATCTTTGGGAGTTTGACCTTCTCCATTGATAATACTAACATCTGCATTAAACTGCAGTAATAAAATAACTAGGGCCTGCAATTTAAAATAACGAAATTAACAGAATTCATTGTTTGCATGTAATATTGGGATGACAAATTGTGAAAACTATTTACCTCTCTTCCTGTAAAAGATGCTTTATGCAAAGGTGTATCCCCTGCATCATTGCGTATATCAACATTAGCATTATTCTGCAAAAAAAATTTATTTACCACACTTTTTAATATTGGGTTGTAATGTGGAATTTGAATTTTTATAAGCTTTCTTTAGTTCTTGTACCTTAAGTAAAACTTCAGCAACAGCTTGATGACCAAAATAGCTTGCCAAGTGTAATGGTGACCAGCCACAATTACTTTTACTACGTCCTAAGTATCATTGATGAATTTGGAAACATGGCAAAAAAATGCAAATAAAGGCAGAACCACATGCGGTATTTTGCGAGTAGCAAGTGGCTACTTTCAGATTTCCTACTAGTGTGTATCGGGTACTCGCCTTTTCCCGCCAGGAGTCTGTATTTTGTCGCCAGTCAAAACGGACAAATAGTGAAAAAGTGGCTTCAGTACACATATTCGTACAGTGGTTTACCAGTAAAAGATGATATTATACGAATGAAACAATATTTTAATTCGTCGATCAGTCTTCTACAATATAATTTTAATTATATTTGCGGTGATCGAGTACAATTCCCTTAAAAACTCTGCACATGGCGAACCACGCATATGTGTATTGGAGTATACTCACTTATTAGTAAAGTCTTCGGCGAAAGACTCTGGAGGAAAAGGGAAATAGTCTGCACTCACGTGAGTGCAATACTGCACTAGCCAAATAATACCGCATGTGTTGGGCCGCCTTTACAATGACAACAAATGTAAGCGCTAGGGATGTAATATTATCATCGTATTCTTAGGCACTAATTTTGTAGTATGTATTTATCAATGCCCATATAACTTCATATAGCAACATAATGGAATCACTATAGTTACAGCTAATAATACTCAATTTGAGTAAATTTAATTGCTATCATTTATACAAACCGCGGGGGTAGATAATACTACAAATATTATAAGGTTGCAACATCTGTTAGGATATTTTAACTTCCAAGGCCAGAGGATTGTAGGCGAATTTTTTGTTCAATTATCATAAACATGTATACGTCATAATGTGCATACAAGAAATAGAAGCCAAGTGCCTACCTTTACAATCAACATTTAATTCAATTCGTCCCTCATTCTTGGCCTGTATAATCTCTTCGACCATGAAGTGATCTCCATTTCGAGATGCATGTAAAAGCATTTCTTCAAATTCCTCAGTAGGAGTGCTGTCATTTATGCTTTCATTCACCATAATGACATCTAAATTATGTAAAACATAATCAAATGTCACTGAAATATTCTCAAATGAATTCAGGGTGAACCGAATTAAGCGCCTAAACCTAGTTAGAAAAAAACTGAGAATTTTGTTCAGGCGCTCATGACATATTTTTGAACTAAAATTCCAAGTTGCCATACTGGCACTCATATGGGTGATAACCCATGATAATTTGACGAACATGTTAGAGCAGATAAGATTAGATTACAATCAAGATCAAAGTTCGCACTGCAATTATAAGCCAGAAATGAGAAATCACTGATACCAAACCAAAGATCAATAACGAGAAGTCTGGCATGTTCTGACACTCACCAAGCATAGCACGAGATTATCTTTTAGCGTGAAGTTGATATTTTGTAACTACAAAACTACAAAAATAAAACGAACCGAAATGAAAAACACCAGCGTCTGTGGAGCAGGTTGCGCGCAATGTTTACTTCACTTCCGCGTATTCTGAAGTCGAATGCCACGCCATCCAGAAACAATTTTAGGAACTAGTTTCAAATTGCAATGCGAAACATGTTGTGTAATGAAATAGTTTATGTCATTATACATAAATTCCTAGAAATATTAATTAACATGGCTTTCTGAACTTTCGAAACCAACTTAAAGGTTTTTTTCCCTAAATGTGTGTTTTTCCCCGCCCAAAACGCTAAAATATAGCGAAAACAATTTTCGAAATTTTTTTTTTAAATTAATGCTTCCCGCCAAAAATGCACTCTGATCTTAATTTACTAGCCCAATTTTCGTTTCAGTTGAGCCAACTTGCTTCTTCATGTGCATTCTTGGCATGACGCATCAACCTGGGAAAAACCTAAGCTAATAATTAAGTGACTTATCTGTGCCATAATTAGTATTGCTAGAAGTTGGCCTTCATGCAAAATAACAAATCTACTTACCTCATCATTGTGCTGTATAATATAATACATCATTTTCCACTACACCAAACTTCAATAGAATTTTAAAAATCTCCCTTGCTTTTTCTTTAAAGTAATACACTTTGCACAAATGCAATGTACAGGTGGGCGTTAGCTTGGTTCAACTGATCTCCTTCTAAAAGTTTCATCTGAAACCAAAATCACCTAAGTATACATATTAATACATTTTTAACTAATTAACATAAAAACAGAGATCCCAAATAATGGCTAACTTAAAATATTCCTACCTATTGGGATTCTGTTTACTAAGAAATAATCTTATTATTATCATTAGTAGAGTCGAGCCCACTGATGCAGTACTTACTATAGTCATCGTTGATGTTTCTGACAACTTAGCCCTATCACCTGCAACAAATCGGTTTTCGAAATTTATTAAAGAAGGAACCTGTTTAATTAATTGTAGAAGCATAAATATGCTTGACAGCAATACCAAAAAAACAAAAACAAAACTGAAAAAATGTAGAAAATTTAACAAGTGCTTTTATCAAAACAATGCAATATTACAAAGTAACACCGATTAAAAATAACCATATAAATTTTCCATCAAAATATTAAAAACACAATTACATTTATTTAAGACCTTTACCGAATAAAAGCATTGCAGTGAGTAACAAACATGGTTTGAACATAACTGTTGCTAATAACGCTACAATCTCCCTGATCTTTGAAGAATTCGAAAAATTAGTTGATAAATCAAAGTTGTATGATTTTGATATTTCTTAAAAATGGTCATTTAATATTACTTTTGATAGTAAAGAATTAACCATCGTGCGCATCCAAACCAACGCCCAAGAAGTCCTTGAACTTATCTTGAACAGTAAGTGGTAAGGCGCTACAAAAATAATCACATCAGTAAAGGGTAGAGACGCCGCACATTATTACCAAACATTAAAAATCAATACTCACTGAATTAGTCGCCATATATAGGTGTGAAACTTTGGAACGAGAACAACCCTCTCATTTCTTAAGACACCATCCACAATTACATTAGCTGCATAATCAGTTTCCATAACAGGACATAACCAAGGATGTCTACAAAAAGTTCAAACAACTCCTGAATATCTCAATTGCCATTACTATTTAACAAACAATATTTCTGAATAAAACCTCATGAATTACTTACTTCATTCTTGGCTTATGTGCCATACCAGTATTAATAACAACTGGGTGAACTGTTGTAAAATTTAGAAACCCATTTTTGTAAAAACGCATTTCTTCCTCAATGGAAGACATTAGTCCAGCAACTGCAAATTTTGATGTGCTACAAAGCAAAACATATTTGCAAGAAAGTATTAAAACTAAATATAGCATCAGAAATTTGTAAATTTGTTTAAAAAGCAATATAGAGCAAAATGTTTATAAAAAACCATTGCATTATGAGCCTGCATGCACTAAAAGTTAGCAATTATTTTCCGAACTGTATTAGACTAATTAACACTTATTCAATGAAATGATTCAATTATGGTTTAATGTTACGATGACAGATGCAAGACTAGGTCAACGTGATTTTAAAAGCCATTAGTGTAGGTTTGTGATACACATCAACCTGATGACAATTAATAATATTACACCTTATCACAATTAGTTAATAACAAATGGCTTATTAGCAATGAATAATTTTGTAAGTGATAGAAACTTGCCAGTAATCTGTAAGATTAGCAAATCCAACCTTCCCTGCCATAGAAGAAATGCAAACTATATGCCCTTTCTTCATCTCTAACATGGAAGGAAGAAACTCTTGAATCGTCTGAAATGTTCATTAATAAACTTTGTTAGCAATTGGAAATACTATCCTAATGAGCTTGGCAAACAATAGTAGTTTGTCGGACAAGTGGTTTGGTAATTAGGTACAAAGTTCTCACCCAAAAATGCGCTAAAGTGTTCACTTCAATTGTTCGTCGTATTTGCTGATGATTAAGCATTAATAGAGGACGGCAATGAAGAATGCCAGCATTATTAACCAATATTGCCACTTCACCTACGTCTTGTTTCACCTAGACAAACGTATTGTAAAACAATTTTAACTGAGCAAATCTTTGGAACTTCCAAGGACATGATTTGCATCATCTTGCATACAATCATACTTACAACAAAACTATTGTAGTAAATGGTATACACAAATACAAACAAATTTGGGGGGAAAAAAGGAGGCATATACACATAACTTCACAGACAACTTTTATGCAATATTTGGCAATATGTGCATAATTAATGACCCTCACGACACAAATATATCACGTGTAAAATTGGAAAAGGAGAAGATTTAATAGGTAGTAGTAATAGAAAGTGAGAAAAATGGTCGTGGCCAATTTTTAGAAAAAACTATCCTTGCAATTGTCTGAAACGGTGTTGGACTTGCCAGGTGTCTGTTTACCCTAATTTTAATGACCTAGAATGTATTACATTAGTTCTATTCTGATCATATTTATTTTACCCAATTATGCAAAACATAAAACGTTGTCAAAAAATCCTCAGTAATTTTTATTTTCATTTTAGGTAACGCCATTAGTTATGCTATCTCAAATAACAATTTGGAATATATCAATCCTTTTATACAAATGTGAGATTTTAATTAATTACCTGTTTTGCTACTTTAACCACATCTTCACGATTGCTTACATCGCAGCGATATGCATAAGCTGTTCCTCCAAAAGCTTTAATCTCTTCAGCAGTTTCCTTATTTAATTCCTGAAAAAAATTGAACAATATTACTTTTTTAAAGCTCGATGTATGGCAATTTTTGGGATCAGTGAATTCATTTTTATTTTATTTAAATGATTTTAACCGTATATTATATATTACTTCCTGTACAGTAGAAACATCCTCAGGGGAAATATTTTTGGAACATTATAAATCTGCTGTTAAATAAAAAAACACGAATGCAAGCCAAAATTGAACTTGTATGAATATTTATTTATGCATTTACCTATAGTTTGTCATTTTTTTAAAACACAAATGGGCGAATCCAAATTTTTTACACAAAAAGTCGTTTCCTGGTTAACAAAGTAATTTCTATAAGAGATAAAAAATACTTGTACCACTAAAATTTTGTGTAAAAACAAAAAAATTATTCATACATTTTTTCATGACTGGTATTGAAGACCGAATAAAAGAATCTGGAAGTACTGTACACACAAGATGCTGACCAACAGCCCTGAGGTACGGAATAAGGAAGAAGATAGGAAAAAACAACCTAGTTGCGAAGAAAGTCATCAAATGCCAGTGACCTGAATTTAGAAAGAAAGGTGGTTTATACTGTAGGGAATATAGGCCACACAAATATTTACCTGCCATATTTATAATTCTTCAGGTTGTATACAACCAGTGGTATACCAGTAGATCATTTCAACCGTGCATTGGGTACAAATGTTATACAATTTATTACACCCGTCATGTCAAAAAAAAAAATTGAAGCGGAAATTTAAGGAAGATGATCGCTTCGATGAACTTATGATTATGGCCATTGTGCCATATCTTCCAACTTGTTTTCAAAATGCGTTCATGCAAAACGTCCCTCAACTTTACAATTTTCAAGAGATAACAACTAAGTCCAATTATTGTACATATATGCACATTGCTCATAAAACAGATATAAATCGGGTTTAGATTTCGAACCATCTACGTAAAGTGCAACTTAGCCGCTTTTTTATATTGTAAACGTATATAAAATCTCGATCACGTAAACTTCGCATTTACATGTACATGAAGTATCTTAAAAAACGATAGGAAAGATAAAGTACTGGTCATTAATAAAAAAAAATATTCGTAAGCAATGCTTTATGTTAATACAAGTACATTAATCTCCACAATAATTAAAAAAGAGAAACCTTGTTATACGAGTAAATTTTAACACTCTTGAATTGACTTGCATAGTTTTAGTCAAGTGTATTCAATTCAAATATCAGCCTGCCAATTAAGCTTCTACACGTCCTATAATTGCTAATTAATTTATTCACAGGCATACTAATCAGCAATTAAATTAAGTGGGTCGTTTTTATTAACGTAAATGCTTCTTGGATTAACAGGTTGTGCAGGCCATATGATCTGATATGAAACTTAATTACACATATACAGTACACATCAATACTAAAGTTATATAAGGCAACCGATAATTCATAAACAGAATTGCATAATCAATTAAAGGCATCATGCACCTGGCTTTTAATACAATGTATAGAGTAAACTAACATAAAATTTGTCCCCAGTTTTATGAAAGTTATGTGACAACGTACGTATATTGCACTTGAATATTTCGGACACCTAGTAAGTCCTTATTTTAGTCAGTTTGGCAAGTAGTGGAGCATACTAAACATCAAAACGTGTATACGCATAGCCTGAGGTCCGACATTGTGAAATTGGAAAACATGAGTTGCTAATTGATGCTATTTTCACTTTTCCTCCAAGTTCAAATTTCCTTAAGCTAGCTATTACCTTGAAACCTAGCTGTAGCATTTGCTATAAAAACTAGCAGAGCAACTATACAATTTTTTGCCACAACGTTTTTTGGCAGAATTGTCCAACCTTTCACACCATATATAACACTAAAGCCGGATTCACAATACTGCGTTTGTGTCCGTTTTTGCTCGTTGCGTGTGCGTTCACGCAAGAAAAACGCGCACAAACGCATCTGACGCCACGCGACGGACGCGAAACGCGACGCAATAGGGCTGTTTCTAAATTGAGCATATTGCTCACAAGGCTCTGCTCACGCGTTACTCAGGATCAGTTTGTGTTCACTATGCTCAGGGCGTAATTTAGAAACAAACTTGCTCAGTATGTACTCAAATAGGGTGCACGCGCACTCCTATTGGTTGAAAATGGAAAGGCGGGGCAAGTGACGGACGTGTTATATTATTAAGCCTGCTACACACTGCTGCATTTGCGTGCGTTGCGTTGCGCAAACGCAGGGAAACGTCGTGCAATGCAACGTGACGTCACTGCTATGCTGAAGCATACACGTTTCGGGTCCGTCGCGTCAGATGCGTTTGTGCGCGTTTTTCCTGCGTGAACGCACACGCAACGCACACAAACGGCAACAAACGCATCAGTGTGTAGCAGGCTATTATATATATTATATAGTTGTCGTCTGCTCTGAGCAGGGTGAGCAGTCTTTTTTGTTGCTCACGATGCTCAGTGGTTGTTCACTTTTGGCTTAATTAAGAAACAAAATGTGCTCACTTGCAAGTGAGCAGTGCTCAATTTAGAAACGATTTTTCTCAATTTTGCTCTGAGCGGCTCAATTTAGAAACAGCCCTATTGCAAAAGCTCGAAAATCCGAGCTTTTCATATGCGTTTTTCACATAGATTACACCTTTTAAACGGAGGGTCTAAAAATTGGACCGATAACCACTGGTGTGCCACCATGCGTTTAGTAGCCAAATGGCCGAACAACAACTAAGTTAAGTTGACACTGTTTATTTATTTATTTATTTACTGTTATAGTCAGTCCAAACAAAAAAGAGGACCGGAACAACAATAACTAGCGCTCGAAGAGCAATAAAACACATCAAACAAAAAATAAAAAAGGAACAAATGATAAAGCGAAAAGTAAAAGATTTAAAAAGGGAAAAAACACGACAATACAGAAAATACAAAAGGGGACTTAAATACAGCAAGAAGTCATACAAGGAGGCGGGAAGCAATGAGTCAAAATTTTTAAGGTCCCAACATATACTTTTTCAATGCATACCGCCCAAGCAGGCATGACGAGAACACTCAAACAACTTAACCCGAAGATTAAGGGGTAACCGGTTCCATAGAGCATAAGCCCTGTAAGGGAAACGGTTATCCATGAATGAACTCGTCACGCTGCTGTGCGGCGCTGTAGTAGACAAATGCAATACTGACGCACCAGTGTGTATGGTTCACGCATCGCAGTGACGTCATGTTGCATTGCGCGACGTTTTCCTGCGTTTGTGCAACGCAACGCGACGCACGCAAACGCAGTAGTGTGAATCCGGCTTTACAGGCATCAGCGGATTTGCCAGAACTAATGACAGAGTATACAACGACTCGCATATGCGACAAACTGAACAGTCTGGCAGTCTAGATAATGCGTTACGTCCTTGGTAGAGTTATCAGCTAGCTATCAAGGAATGAACACAGCACATGTACACGGTATGTCAAGGCTATGAGTACTCTACCAAGGAAACTTGTCTTGACCCATGCATGTAGGGAAAAATCCTCTCTTAGTCAATGGGATGGCTATGACACAATTTAACTAAATGAAGATATTTGCAGCTGCAATTCACAAGAGAGCGGCTGGCCTGGATTGTTAAAAAATACCATAGTATGATAATGACATGTATAGTAAATTCACAGTATCTTGTCAGAAAGGCAGAATGATCCCAAGCTGTGCATTCCCTACACAAATGAGAATCGTCAGATACAGTTTGAAAGCAAGAACAAACATTTACAACAGGTTTACATTTTCTGTCCTGGGAAAGCTGGAAACACAAACAATTCACGTTACTATTCGGAATATACATGCAAGCTGGCGAATACAAATTAACCTACTGATAAGGAAAGGAGCCTCAAGGAGGTCGTAAACTCTCGTTTAATCGCGTCATCTGAATGTAGTGAACAAAATAAGGAAAAACCATATTGTCAATTCGTGCTTATTTATTGTTACGCAACCTCCGAATAGCTAGCAGCCACATCCCAGACCATATATGTATGACATGTTTTAAAAGATGATGAGCGCAGGCCGGTTTTATGGGAGGTCAAAGGCCATTAAAAAATTCTGGTAGTTTCAGAATTTGCTCGTCGATTTGAATATGGATTTTTTAAAAGCACATTCATTATGAACCTGATCTCATAAGAATTCCACTTGAATATTTAATGAATGGCTTGGAAGGAAAAACATTTATAACTTTCATACCATAAACATGAAACGTTACCAATCATGTTGGTTATTGAGCAGCTACTACCAATTACATGAAATTCGAACTATTTACGTATATAGCCAAAGTGCATATGTAAACATCATTTGAACGTACATTCATCTTTCTTCATGGTCATGCACTTTTAAAATTAAAATTACACTCACACGTACATTTGAAATGAGATATGCAATTCGAACAAATATATACATATATATTACTGCGTATATACTAAGTGCATGCATATGCATGTGTGAGTGCCACATATACGAATGGGCATTCTATGCATTCTAACCTCCTAAATTAGCCAAAATCACACATGATTTCATGGTCGACATCAATTTTTTCATAAAAACAACTTACTTGCTTATAAGGTACCAATATAATATTAAAATTAAATCAAATTATGAATCAATGATTTTCGTACACAAAAAGACAGAAAAGCTAAAAAGATTGCAATTTTCTACAAGAATATATTATGGGAGACAAATTCTTATCGATAAAAATGTAATTTTAGACGATATACTATAGTATCTTATACTTGAACTAAACCTAGTTTGCAGCTGATAACAGCAAGCATATAGGCCGGGGGCCGCCGCTATCCTTATCCTTTCGAAGCCTGGATAATTACAAAACGTCTGCCTAGCTGTCAGATAAAACTAGCAATGCAAGTTTTTTCAACTTGTGCGTGCATTGACGCGACTTGTAACCTACTGAATGCGCGCGCTTTCATTCGGATTTGTACAGAGAAAAAAATGTCTTACCTCGTTTAAGTCCCATAGTACGATCACAGCTCCACGTTTTGCGAATAAAAATGCTAACTCCCGTCCTAATCCATGTCCACCACCAGTAATTAAAATGATTTCACCGTTAACCGATTTTTGGGCAGGTGGAATAAATAATTGAACAATGGATTGTAAAATTAACACGATGGCAAGAAAAATAAACTGGATCAATTCAATAAGAAATAAAGATAACTGATAAAAAAATAATATCATCTTAGGTTGATAATAATAAAAACTTAACAAGCAACTGTAAACACAAATTAAAAAAAGAGCAAACGCTACTACACAAGCCGATTGATGGAAAGCCTACAGGCCAATGGCGCGGCAATATTTTATTGTAGCTTCCATGTTGCCAGATTCACAATTTGGTATATACCTAAAAACCTTTACAGATCTCCCTATGATAGAGCAGCGGCTTACTCCATGTCGGGCACCGGCTTACGATATGTTGTCTGTATGCATCCCTCCAGAAAAGGTTATGCATGGCGCATGCGTGATCACGTGCGCATTTAACGACCTTTATAGCGTCTGCGCATGACGGAAAAATAACCTTTTCTGGTGTAACTTTTTTATCGTTACAACTCCAGCGCCACCAACTTCCGGCTTACAAATATTTTAGGTGGACCGTGTTGATACGGAGGTCTTTTAATTTTGCTAACTAAAATGGGAAAAATCAAGCGATTAAAAACCGAAAAAGTATCCAAAAATGTGCCTTTGTCGCAGCAAATTAAGACGGACAATCTAGCAAAGCCATCAAGTCGTGTCAAGGAAAGAAACCGACAAGGAGACGAGGAAGTAAGTCGTGCACGTGGTTCTGCCAAAGTACTTAAAAATAAACAAAAGTACATTTTGTTTTAAAAATTCAGTCTGTAGAGATAAAAATCATTTTTTTTTTTCTTTCGTGTCAAAGGTTGTCAACGATAAACTGTCCAAAAAGATTCTGGCACAAGCTCTACAACAACAAGATGAGTTGGAAGAAGAGTTCGGATCATCTAGGTATAACTCTAATGTACATATGCATGTATTTCAAACTATATGACACTATAGATATTAAACGAATACGATAATTTGTAGTGGACCTGGAAATGTGCGTCCCAATAAAGCGTTTTTGGGAGGTAAGGATGAAGATGATTCGTCAGAGTCGGATGACGATAAAGGATCAGACTTAGAAGAGAATAATTTCTATGAATACGTTGTAAGTATTAATGGTATAAAAACATAATTCCCCAATTATAAAACTAATGTCCACAGTTGTCAAATCATGTACCCATCATTTATTTAGGATGTGAAAGAAGAAGATGAAAAAGCGCTAGAAGTATTCATGAATTTTAACCCACCGGTGCGCCGAACGCTGGCTGATGTTATAGCGGAAAAGATCACCGAAAAACAGACTGAAATTGCCAGTCAGTTTACAGGTAATTGGTTTTTGATCGATAGTAGGTAAATCTGTTTAATGAAGCTTTAACAATATAATTCACCAAATCTAATGCTTTATATTTAAATTGAAGATGGCCAGAGTTTACAGATGGCAGATTTAGATGAACGTGTCGTGGAAGTATTCAGAGGTGTACGGGAAATCTTATCAAAATATAGAAGTGGAAAATTACCGAAAGCATTTAAAATCATCCCAACACTTGCTAATTGGGAGCAAATTCTACAACTCACTCAACCAGAAGGATGGTCTGCTGCAGCAGTTTATCAAGCTACGAGGATTTTTACATCGAATTTAAAAGACAACATGGCACAAAGGTTTTAGAAATCTGTTACGTGTTTCAATTTGTTATCAAAATTGCGTATCTTATTAAACTCTGGTATCTTTTTCAGATTTTTCAACCTCGTGCTTTTACCTAGGGTACAAGACGATATTAAAGAATATAAAAGACTTAATGTTCATCTTTATCAGGCAAGTTTTGAAAAATATAATATTGCATTTGAATGATAGAGTGGCTTCAGAATGCTAGTAACATGTTATTTATTTAATAGGCTTTGAGGAAGGCTTTATTTAAGCCAGGAGCATTTTTCAAAGGAATTTTACTTCCACTATGCGAGGTTTGTATTTATTTGTTTAAATAGGGATGTCTTATTGGGTCTTTTTATTCTCATTGCAAAATTTATAAAAAATGATTACAAAAATTTCATGTGATATATTTTTAGTCGGGACAATGCACTTTGCGCGAAGCTACCATTCTTGGTAGTGTGATTACCAAGAATTCAATACCTGTGCTCCATTCGGCTGCAGCCATGCTTAAAATTGCTGAAATGGATTACAGCGGCGTCAACAGCATCTTCTTACGTGTAATGTTGGACAAGAAATACGCACTACCGTTTCGAGTGATTGATGCTCTGGTTTATCACTTTTTAAGGTAATAAAAGCTCCCGAGGGAAAGTTCAACATCCTACCTGGAATTATTTTAAATTATCTGATTTAAAGAATGCACACAAATAATATAAGCAAGACAATTGACTCTTCCAATTCAAACCCATTAAGTAAAAAGTGTTTTAATACATAGCAATTTGGTAAGAAGCATAACGAAATCTAGATATGTTATAATTATTTCTGAAAGTTGCAGAATTTGTATTCTTAATTATTGTTCACGAAGCCAGACTTAAAATATTCATGTTATAATTTATTGCAGAGCGTGTTTTAATTTAATTTTTACTTAATAGATTCGAACGTGACAGACGAGAACTACCTGTATTGTGGCACCAGGCTTTGTTAACCTTTGTTCAGCGATACAAAGAAGATATCTCTAGTGAGCAAAAAGATGCTTTACACGATTTACTAAAAGTTCAAACCCATCATCAAATAACACCTGAAATTAGAAGGGAACTCCAAAATTCAAAATGTAGGGGAGATGCAGAGGCCATGACTACATCATAAATAAACTTGCATGACCTTATTTAAGGCTATGTTTATTGCAACATGTAAATTAGCAATGAGATGAATTAAAATTTCAAATGAAAATTACTCTCAATTTTGATTTATTTTATTTTCACTTTAACTTACATAAGTCCAGCTTTTATGCTTTACTGGATATTGATGATTTTGGAAACTAGCTTTGCTAACATCACTTTTTTCCTGTTTACTGTTTTACATAAATGGGCAGCGATGTGGAATGTAGAAAGAAAGCAACAAAAAAACTACACAAATGGCATCCAAACCTAAAGCACTTTTCTAAATATAATCCAATAATAAATATATCCCATAGGACATCTGGGAGGAAACAATATGAAGCAGATTGTACCCTGATGGTTACTTAGAATGCTATAAAACTAATATCAGTAGATTTAAGCCTCTTGCAATTTTTAATAGAGTAATTTAGAAAGCAATTGCAAAGAAATGTAATATGTCAAATGAACAGATTGCAGATAAGAAGATAAGAAATTGCAGATACGTGAACAGGTGTTAAACATTTAACTTATTTCCATCAATTTACTATACTGAAGCAACAAGCTGAACTTTTTACACCAGTTAAGAAATATTGTTCCTTAAATTTCCTGAACTGCCATATCTTTGTATTTAATTAAGCCCATCTTCATCAAAACTCGTTTCCAATCCATGCATGGAGTATTGTACGAATATATGATACAAGCAATTGATAAGAAAATCTTCTGCAAGTAACATACTTTCGATTACAAATATGCATTAATCAATCGGCCAAATCAAAGTGTTTGGATGTATTATCATAATGCACACGACTAGATGGCAATGGGATAAAAAAATTCCGTACTATTGGTTCGGTTTAATACAATTTTTGACTTAACAGCTTGAAAATTTGCTTGATTGGTTATGTAATTAAAGTTGTTACTGCTTTAAAGGAATCTAAATTGATTATTTCAGCTATGCATGCTGTCATACATTGGAAACAAAGTTTCCAAACAATATGCTGCTAGTAATCTTGCAGACTTTCATGGTAAGTTTACATAGTTATTAACCTTAAGATTTTGTGGGTGGTGGTGTCTGTTTCAGCTGGAGAATGATGGACCTCATGCGAGACACATCCTTGGTGTTCTTGCTCAACTTTGGATTGAAGTCGCATAATTTTGCTATGTGTTCCCATTCCTGGCCAGGCACATCAGCATCACGTTCCATTACATACTCCTTTTCTGCATTCCTGAAACAAAATACGATACCCTTGTCAATAACAACCCACATTTGTCAAATAAGCATCCATTCAAAAACTGTGCAATGATTGTAAACAGATGAGGTGCATGTATATAAATTAATAGAAATTTTGTCAGTCTAATTAAAAATGAAACAATAATCCATTCCTTAACTTATTTTGAAACAAGAATTTTGTATTTACAACAAGCTCTTTAAACAAGCCATCATAATATCCTAACAAGACAACAACGTCTATTTATAATTTTCCATAAGAATTACCAAATTAAAATAAACTAGGCCGTATTCTAACCAACTTCAAACTTGGTATGGGAATTATTTCCGCAAATCATTTTATAAAATGATTTTCCAATCAAAATGTATAAAATTGCTCGTACCAAAAAACGTTAAACAACTGTACTAAGGAAGATTAACTCAACATACTATATTTGTAAGATCACAGTTTAAAGAAATTTACTTCCTACAGTTTTAAACATAAATTGGCAAGTACTGGCATTTTGCAAATAACGTTTAAGAGATGAGTCACAATGGCAGTAACATTAACATGTTATATTTTGATAACCTAAGAACAGTTCAAATTGTGTGGAAGAAAACCATGGTTTAAAGTGCAAAACCAATAAAACAAATAAAAATAAAAATAAATGCCCACAACTAAAACTGCAACAAAAAAAATGCAATCAGAAAATATTCGAAAGGTGTTGCACTCATGCCACATTCAGTTGTTGCCGAGTGATTAGAAGGCTACTTACTTGGAAGCTTCCCTAGAGTTGCAGTAAGGTGAAACAAATCAAACAGCATAAATAACCCATCAAATTCAAACAAATGGCAATGGCTTGAACTTGCAACTGTGAGTAGAACAGTAGCATTTATCCACTGTCTCAAAAACAATTAGAAACCTCTTCACACAGATTTTTTGTTTTGTACTGAGTGATGTTTGTGAATGACAGAGTGCCTCACCATATTGAACAAAAACACTGGCACAAAAAATGTATGGAATGTAAGTAAAAGATTGCAATATAAATTGCGAAGCAAAAACACTGAAGCAAAAATAATGAAACAATATTTCTAGCCAGCCATTAATCAAAAAATTAAAATCTGTTTGATTCCTAAATTTGTTATCCTAACTTTGATAATGAACATCACAAATTTTGTGAATGCCCAATCTTGATCTTACATGGATATACAATATTAAGTATTTAGATGGATTATAAAGTGTGACGTTATTTATACATTCCTTTAGGATGCAGATATCTTATACCTTTAAAATAAGCAAAATACTTAGCGAGATAAGTTGTGAGTAGTCGTTTGTATGGTATTTCTAGCTGTCAGAAGCCCCAACAGCTGCAACATTACTTTATCATGAGAACATAACTTTGTATCACACTGATTAAAACATATTCACAATGACATAAAACAATAATACTTTAAAGCTCCAAAACATGTTCTTTTCCATACCTGTTTTGAGCACGAGTTTTTTCTATCTGCTCAGAATGATGCCTATACCAGTCATCTAGTTCTTGTTTTGCACTCTCTTTTAATTCTTCTTTCTTTTTTTCTTCATTTTCATCTGAAAGTAGAAATTTATTTTAACCCAAAAGTACAAATTTGTAGAATAACTTACAAATTTAGATACATGAAATTTGTTTTACCTTTTTCAAACAACATTTTGGACTGCTCTTCTTTCCATTTTCTAATCTTCTCAGGTGTTTCCTTTGGCCTCTGTGGTGCTTGATATTGTGGTACAGGCTGCTCTAGTTCAGACTCCATTGAGCCATTCATCTAAATAAATAAAAAAAATTGCTTTTAATGGCATATTTTCTGAGCTAAAAACCTCAATTAAATCTCATCATTAATCAAAACTGTAATTTGCTGCATGGCGAAATACACACGGGGGAAATTATTAGATGAACCCTTTTCCAGTAATAATAACAATACTTAAATTCAAAACATGGAGAAGTATAATACACCTTACCTCTGGCACAACCGTAAAGCCATCGAAACTTCCTGAAATCATAAAACAATTCAATGAGCATGCATGTATACTGAATGTTTTTAAAGTGTAAGTACTAAAGTTTTTCCCCTAACAATTTTAACAAGTAAGGAGTTACCCAGCATCTTTTCTTACTGATTATATAAAAAATGATCAATTATTTAAACAATTTATTGAAAAAGTCCTGGGAAACGCATTGATTATGTAACAATCATTTACTTTCACTGTCAGTTAACTTATTGGTACATTTAATCGACTTAATTAACAGCTGCCCAGAAGATAGGTCACATGCACAAAGCTCATGAGATAGGAGGGATTTTGTTAGAGGAAGGCGCATGGTTGCAGTCTATAAGGAACTATACTGGCATTTGCCTAGAAATAGATGAGGTCAAGCAGCTGACAAGTCTGAAAGTCACAAGTAAAGCCAAAGGTTAAAATTTTAAATAACTGCATGCACATAAATTACGGAACTCCACGGCCACTGGTATAAAAAATTCTTTCGACAATCAATACCAGAAGATTGCCAAAGCCAGCTTTATTTTGCGATTCTAGACATTTTAGTAAAACTCGTGTACAGGGAATGTATAAATCATTGATGTTTAGTATATTTTCTTTTAAAACTTTTTTACACGGATTATATAACGAAACTATATGAAAAAATGGGAGGGGTCAACAGTTTACACCCCCTTGACAACATTCCATATCTGGTCAATACCAGCAAATTATTATGCGAAATGGCAAGAATATATAATTTAGGGCTTTAGATGCACGATTTCAATTATTATATTTATAGTGGCTTGGAGTGTGAATTCACCAAGAAATACCCCACATACTTTAGTGTTTCAGACCCTGGTTCGTCAATTCAAAGTGCCCCAAATTATTAAGCCTACAAGTTTGACAGCGTGTAATTTTACGCAACATTTCAAGCAAGTGAAACTGAATCCACCCCTTAATTTGCATAATTATCCACTCGCATGGCACTTGCCTCTGTTGCTTACAAATGTTAATTACGTGTTCGTATACTTCCATAAAACACAACAACAAAGAACAACGCAAGATTTAACAGAGCAGAACTAGGAATTACAGTGAATTGCTAAACAGAATTTACCGGGATCGATTATGCCGCCATTACTGATGAAATTTTCATCTTCTAATCCGGCTAATTCATCTTGTTCTCTAGCTAAAAAATCCGCCGCAGGATCATCATCATTCAATTCAGGTTGACCAAAATTATCTTCAAATCCGTCAAAATCAGCCATGATTCCTTTGCTTTACAACGAAAGATCAACAAACCGCAATCGAAAGAATACTCCAAAATGGCGTTATCCTGCCCTTCCCACAATGCAACGGTGTGCGATGTCACAGCCTGTTGAATTCTGGGTAGAAAAGATAACAGCTGAATGTTGTTGGAGTTGTGTTGAGTTTTCTGCAAATTTTGTCATTTTTAAGTAGATTTTCGCAGAAGAAATATTGGAAAAAAATGTCCGAACAGCAAAAGGTCAACTCCGTGTTGGCAAGTCTTCCAAATGATATCGAAAAAGGAGGTCTGTATGTTCATTGTACCTAATTTGCGATCCACCTCCGCTATGTGTTTGATCCTTGCGCAATACATGAATTAGAATCTGCACACTGAAAATTCAAAGTTTTTACATGTTTTAGCATAAATATGTTGCAGACGTGAACATTTTTTTATTCTAGTTATCAAAATTATGTATATGCGAGCTCTTTTCGCGAGAATTTTGGTCATTTAATTATTAAAAGCCGGTTTGATCTGCAAAGGGGGAGGGGCACTAATCTTTATGCTAAGCTGATTCTTACCTTTCCATGGTCTGATCGAAAGTATTGATAGCTTTTGTTGAATTATCAATAACATTTTGTGCAGGGGTAGAATTGTGTTGTTCCCAACAGTTCCCAGCAGTAAGCACATCAAAGAAAGGGAAATCCACAATCACTGTATAGTCTAAAAACAAAAATCAAAATGGTAGAACTTCTTAGATATCTTATCATAAATAAATTAGGACACAAGTTAGAGTCATAATTGCATTAGAAATGTTCATGATGGTTATGAGACATCAAGACAAAAAACAAAAAAATAAATTAAAACCACTTATCTGACAACTACCTTTGTTTTAAAGATGTTGTTGCTGCAACAAGTGTCTTGCAACAAAAGGCTAATGATATTCGTACACAAAGGGTGAATTGGCAATCTTATTTGCAGTAAGTGATGTTTATATTTTGATTCTCAATATTGCATTGTTAAAATTTATAAACTTAGTATTTGTGACAATTTTCTTAATGAATTTTTCAGAAGTCAGATGATCAGTGAAGATGACTACAATTTCATCGTCGCATTTGACAACATTGCAGCTGATAAGCGAGATGCAATTTTAAAAGAGCATCGCCTTCAAGTAAGAATTACATAATTTTTGTCTAATCAATGTTGGAATAGTGACATATTTTCATATCATAACTTTCATGTTGTCTTAGTGTGCAAAAACATTTATGAACTTATTGGGCCACATTTCCAAGGATCAGACAATTCAATACATATTGACATTGATTGATGACATGCTTCAGGTATTATAAATTTAACACTATACAAAATATGTATATTAAACATATCAATTAATCCATTTTCTAATTTTAAAATAATCACAGGAGGACAAGACCAGAGTTGAGATCTTTAAGGAATATTGCCGCAAGAAGAAGGAATCCGTGTGGGGACCTTTTTTAAATCTGCTTAACCGTCCTGATGGCTTCATCATGAACATGGTACTTTCAATACAAATTAAGCATTTACTTACAAACGTGTAATCCTCAATAATAAAATAACCTTTGTCTCAAGACGAGTCGCATTGTCGCAAAAATTGCTTGCTGGAGCAGGGAACTTATGGATGGCTCGGACCTAAACTTTTACTTGACTTGGCTAAGAGATCAATTGAAAATTTCGGTAATTATTTTTTAATTGAAAATATATTGCTTGAATCTTTTTGTTCATTCATTATTTTGACTTTGATGGCTATTCTTATAATATTAGGGAAATGAGTACATACAATCTGTAGCCAGGTGCTTACAAATGATGCTGAGAATCGATGAATACCGCTTGGCTTTTATCGGAGTTGATGGAATTTCCACGTAAGCAGTGTCGGTGTAGTGCAATCTAGGTTAAAAATACATAAACGCATTGAACATGTTTATTCAAATTGTTTTCTAGGTTGTTAAGCATTCTAAATGGAAGAGTTAACTTTCAAATCCAGTACCAACTGATTTTTTGCTTATGGGTGCTGACTTTCAATCCTGCATTGGCAGAGAAAATGAATAAGTAATTTTTATTTGCTGGTTTGGAGATTTGTAATTTTTAAGTCGTCCATTATTAACAACGCATTTTTGTATAGATTTGGAATAATAATGACTTTGGCCGATATTCTGAACGAGAATGTGAAAGAAAAAGTCACCAGAATTATTTTGGCAGTGTTTCGAGTTAGTCAATACATAAGTATTTTTTTTTCTAATGCATTGCGTTAATGGCATTGATGTGCGTCTAATTTATTATTCCAAATGTTTTAGAATTTGGTGGAGAAACCCGAAAATCCTGAGATTTGTTGTAACAATGCAATCTCCATGGTACAATCAAAAGTGCTGAAGCAATTAGACATTTTGCAAGGGCGCAAATTCGATGATCAGGATATTGTCGAAGACATTGAATTCTTGACTGAAAAACTCCATTCCAGCATTCAAGACTTAAGGTCAGCATGATAACAAACTTTATGTAAATCAACAATGTAGGAAGACATTTTACATGTAAAGAATACATTTCTTACCTATATATTTGCAGCTCATTTGATGAGTACTCCACCGAAGTGAAATCTGGCAGATTAGAGTGGAGCCCAGTACACAAATCTGAGAAATTTTGGCATGAAAATGCTGCACGTTTAAATGAACGCAATTATGAATTGATGAAGTATGAAAATTGTTTTAAAAAAACAAGCTAATGATGTATCATTTGTTGAGGACCTACTTGACATATTGATATGTTTCAGGATTCTGATTCACCTGTTAGAGACATCTCACGATTCAGTAGTCTTGTGTGTTGCAGCTCATGACATTGGAGAATATGTACGTCATTATCCTAGAGGAAAGCAGTAAGTTGTAATTACAGTGGTTACCATATTTTTCAACCATCTCTGAAAAAAGTATCTCTGAGAACCAATTATCTTTTGTGCAGTGTTCTTGAACAACTTGGTGGAAAACAAATAGTGATGCAGCATCTGACTCATGAGGACACGAGCGTGCGATATGAAGCACTACTTGCAGTCCAGAAACTAATGGTTCATAACTGGTACGCAAAATCCATTTTAACGTACTAGTTGTGAAGAACTACATCATAAAAGCATATTGTTTTTTTTAGGGAATATCTTGGTAAGCAGATGGAAAAAGAAGCAGCAGGAGGTGCAGCTGCAGCCCTGATGCCCAAAGGATCTGCTGTTACAGCCAAGTAGTAGGATCTTTTGGTGACCAGCTAGTAGACCATGACATTTAAGAAAATATTGAGCAATTGTTTCATTTGGGCAACAGTGTCATGGACAGGGAAATCCAAGTGTTATTTGAAGAAAATATGTAATGTTCAATAGTGTGAATTTAGTGAATTATTATTTTGGGTTTGGTTGTATAAATATTAAAGCAGCTGTTCATTAACAGACAATATTATACATTTTAGCTAGTTCAATCTATTTTTAGTTTGTCATTCAGGTCACAAGTAACTATATGAACATTGCACAAATGGTAAGCATTCCAAATTGTAAATAATTTTGCTTCTACAGTGTACTTGTAATAAACGATTTTAAGATGAAATAAAGTGTAGATAGCTGCATAATAGACTCAGAAATATCATTTTGCATTCATTTAGGTTACAATATCACGCAATAGAATTGGACATTTTCTTAAAAGGCAATATATAATTTAGTATAAATTTACAATACAAATGAGATCATGCATAATTATAATAAAATTGCACTTAGTTTTTAAAATGGCACGTGAATTTAATAATCAAGGCAATCAATGAATAAATAAGGCTATTAAATAGAGTGCACAAACAAAAAATTGTCAACCAACTTTCTATATTGTAAATTGCACATTCTTCAGCACAACAAAATCGACCCCACTTTTGTGATTAAAAATTTGTAAAAATGAAAATATTTGCTTCATTTTAAAATTTCTTAAATAACATGCTAATAACGTTCAACGTTTCACCAAAGGGAAGTGTTCTAAATTAAAAATTGCAATGATCACAAAATAAAACATCAATACTTAATTATCTTCATAAATAATCCTATTAAAATGACCACGTACATGTTATATACATGTATTATGCAGTGTAGTAAACACGAATAATATCTGATGAAAGTATAAAGTTTAAACTGTTTTGCAAATTTCACAAGTTATCGTTATCTGATTACATACTTACTACACTATAAAACATTTGCTCTCTACCTAGATATTAAATAACATGTATTTAAGGAACAGTGAGACTGAATGATTAACGTTTTCAGGTCATTCAGTAAGATGCTTTTCAACAGCGTTCTTCTTATGCCAGGGGTGTTGAACCCGTTGCCTGCGAAGCTTTTTGCAATTGCCCACTGTCCAATACCGTGGAATGTTTTACATTAAAGTTGAAGAAAGTTAAGCATACAGCATATGCTTTAAAATTAAAAACAATTTGGTTTTTCTTGGATTTGGCAAATTGGATGGGTGAATGGAGGTGGGGTGGGAATAGTTTGCCCACTGTTCAATATTCGTGAATATTTGAGGCCTGCTGCTCACAAAGGTTGAACACCCATGTCTGTTGCAATACTGTTCATTGAAAAGAGTAAGATAAATGCTCACTGTGAATGTTGCGCATTTGCACCAGTGACTTAGTATCACAGTTATAAATATCCTCAACTACATTAAACTCGGTGAATTAGTTACGTTCTGACTTTTTGAGGAGATCTTCCACCTTCGTCGGGCAGTTTTGAAAAGCCATTTGACAACCTTCCTATAGACTCTCTCTTTTGTTCAAACAACGTATCCGATTCCAAGTCTGAGTCGGATACCATTACGCTGTTGTTTTGATGGTTGCCTAAAAAGGAACAAGCACAGTTACATAATATTAGGCAAACAAAGATCAGAAATACTATTAATTATCATTCTTGACTGTAATGCATATGAACATAAGTCAAGAATAAAAATTTAAAATTTGCTTAAGCTTAAAAAATTGCCAAAAATGGTTGGTAATTTGGAGGGAAAAAATGTACATTTGATAGCGAAAAATTGCTTCAGACAATCAATACTGATATTCTTGAATATATTACCTTTAGGTAACATTTGCATAACTTCTTTGTCACTATTTGCTTCTAAACGAGAATACCTCTGTTTTCTGCGTGACCTAGGAAGCCTCAACCTGGAATAAATATTCAAAAACATAAGGAAAAAGTTTCTATTTTATATAAAAGTTTAATGTGTTTTAGTAGACATAAATTCAAATCTTACTTAGTTATAGGCAAAATATTCTTCCTTTGCTTACTGTAAATTACAAAATACAACATGTGATTTTATACTATTGTTGATTTTATAAACAGAAGTTTAATAATTAAAAAGGGACAAATTATTTTGAAAATTCCTTACCATGAGCACAAGCATATAATGCCCCAAACAATCGCACCACATAGGATCACTATCACGAACAATATTATAATAACATATAAAATACTCCAATCTAAAAAAGGCAACAATTTAAAAGCAGAGATTAATTATACTGTAACCGTAGAACAAAATACCCATGAAGAATTTTATAATATGATATGCTTTACCACAGTTGCTCTCCTTATCACCAAAGTAGAATCTAAACAAATTTTCCATCCAAAATGCTTCGCAAATACACTGCTTGCTGGTTTGGTCACAGATGCCATGGCCAGAGCAATTATTTTGGCAAACTTTTTAAAAAAAATTAAAATATGTATTAATTACAGTATATTGTAAAATAAATTATCGACACATCCTCAACTTTAAAATATGCACTTACTGACAGTGCTAATATAAATAATAGGGACATTGAGAAGCCCAACATCCAATTTTAGTCTTTTCTTGAGAGTGTGCACAACTGCTGGACCATCAGAAATCATGAGTTTATTTCCAGGAATAGTTTTCTCAACATGAAATACCAAAATCACCCTTTAAAAAACATACAGAATTATCAAAAAAATATAATAGAATATAAAATGATGGGGACCTAAACAAACAGACTAACTCACCAATTGGTATCTTTTTCCATGTATAATTTTGAAATTTTCACAACAGTTTCTCCTTCATCTTGAAGCAACAGGGCCAATTTCTTTGCAATTGTTACCTAGTGATCAATGAGCGATAGAGAAGAGTCAGTGCATTGCAGTTTAAATTTAAAGAACGAATAACACAAATTAGATCCACTACTTACTTTTTGTTCTTCTGTAAAACTGTAAATGTCAGCAGCAAGACACAGCTCCACATCCTGCATTGCAGTACTCGCTTTGAAAAAGTTTTTTGTGTAAACGTTAATTGACGAGTAATTTCTATATAAAGACTAAATCAAAATGAGTAATTTCGTACCTGGCTTAATTATTATGGATGCAGTGTCAGAACTGGATGCCCCAGAAGCATCAGTTACAGTCAATTGAAATATATAACGTCCTGGAATCAGCCCAGTCAACATTAACAAAGGTAAATTTTCTGATCCTTTAAGAATTTCCTGAAAATGACAGATTCAAGCATTTACTTAAGAGCTCTTTCCCCCGTGGCTACCTTACCCCTTAAATTAGTCCCACACAAAAATAAAAAAACTCGGCAATATTTCTCACCCCAGCAGCCAAACTAGTTGAATCCCGCCGCCATTCATAGCTAACTACACCCACATCATCTGTGGAAGCTGATCCGTTTAGGACGATTAAGTTGCATGGCAGCTCGATAGTGCGATCGCCACCAGCATTTGCTCTCGGAGGATCGTTTTTACCTAATAAATATTATATTTCAGCTATTGTCTTGAAATCTAAAGCGAGTGTTTCTCCACAAACTCACTTTGTTTTACAGTAATGGTCACAGTTTTGCTGCTCGTAGCTTTCTTGTCGTCGTACACAGTTAGTTGAAACACGTATACTCCTTTAGTTAAATCTGAAACTGTTGTTTTTGGTTGATCCACATTTTCAATTTTAGAAGGAGCTGGACCACTATAAATCAAAATTAAAATCGTTTATTGAAAGATTTTTAAAGTGTAATCAAAGTTAAGCTTTCTTGCAATATAACTCACTTCACTTGCTTCCATTCCCATTGACTGATTAGCACATCATCGTGGCTTTTACTTCCATCTAGTGTCACGTAATTTAATGGTAACATTATTTCCTGATCCTGTCCTGCATCTGCCATAGGCCCTTCATTACCTGTAGGACAAAAATAGAGTTGCATTATAAACAATATTTGAATTGAATGAACAGTGATTCATTAAGCATTTTCATGAAATTACCAGGCTTTACAAAAACGTGTACATCAGCCGTGGCAGTCTGATCGGCAGTATCTGTTACTTTGAGTACAAATGCGTAGATTCCAACTTCGAGGTTTGAAAGGCTAAGAAAAGGAGTGCGTGTATTCTAGGATGAAAAAATCACCATATAAATGAATATAACAATATAAAACTATGCTTTGCAATTAAGGACACATTTCTCAGGTGTGCAATGGTTTCAAACGGTTAATTTACCTGCATGTCTACAGCTTTATTCACAGCGTCTCCTTTGGTCCATTCCCAGCTTTTTATTCCCTTGTCATCTGTACTTAATGTCCCATTTAAAGTGACTTCTTTTTGAGGTAAATAAATAATAACATCTGGACCGGCATTTGCAGTGGGTGGGTAGTCCATTTCTGAAACAGAAACGTAGAAAGAAATAAAAAATAAATTCAAGTAATGTTGTGCCCAAGGATTTCTTATTTTGGTACACACATTAAATAATTTGTACGCCATGAAATTTGTAATTACCTTTAATAACTGTGACATTTGCATAACTTGCATTTTTAACACCATCTGAATCCGTTACAGTCAGCCTTTAACAAAACAAGTTTTTCATGTAATTTTTCAATATATATGAACATGCATATATATATATATATATATATATATATATATATAAAACAGAACTAGTTTAAAATTAAAAACTGCTTTTCACAAAGGATTATTCTTACATGAATGTATAAAATCCAGGAATTAGACTATTGAGCTGAAGAGTTGCTGTTTCCGTGAGCTGTGGAGTGTATCCCATTGGTGCACTAACAATTTCCCAAGCATAACTAACGATCTTGTCATCGTCTGTACTTGCTTTAATTGATGGAAAATTGATAATCAAAACATGAATTCACTGTAAATTCGGAAAAAAGACATTGTTCCGTAATTTAGACATCGTTACCTGAGCCATCAAGGACAGTGTCAGTGGTAGGAAGTTTAACCGTTTGATTAACTGGATTAATAGCTGCCACGGGGGCTTGATTAACTCGTTTAGCTACACAAACAATAACGAGGATTAATAACAAATTTGGACAGATTTTCAGATAATGTATCATTCTTATAAATACTCACGTGGCAAGACAGTAACATTAACAAAAGCTTCCCCAAAAGCTTGATCGCTTGAAACTGTGACTTTAAAATTGTAAATTCCTTCTTTCAACTGTTAAAGAAGTACAATACAATTCAGGTTTCCCAAATGCTAGTAAAAAGCTAAACCAAAGCGATTTTTCAGTACAATTACCCCTGATAACTTCAAAGTGGCGGAATTTGTGTCACTCATAGTGCCAGTGGCTTCTCCTGTTGGATAATTCACCAAAGTCCACTCGTATTTGTAATGTTCACCTAATAAAAGAATCTCTTTAAAATCAATGACGTTTTCCAAACATGCCGATTTAAAGTAGATATCTTTCAAATATTGTAATTCTTCTGACAAAATGTCTGATTCTAGCCTAAAAGAATTTTTTTTTAAATACTGCAAAAATCAAAAATCAAACTTATATATTGTCATGTTTAATGTTGACTTTGTCTTGGTTTTTTTTTTAAACTCATAAACATGTGATGGCAGACGAATAATTTTACAAAAGTAAAAATGATTGGTTATAAATGAGTTACCTTCAGTTTCTTTTTGAACAGCAAAAGCTGATAAACTGGTAGCATCCTCTGGTAATTGCACAGTTTTTGAATCTCCTGCCGAAACTACTAAATGGCGAAGTGTAGTGGCTAAAATATTAAAAACATTGATTTATAAATAGTATAACAATCATTTTAATACCAATCATTAATACATAACAGAAAACAATCGTGACTTACTGACAATTGTACTTGGAGTTGTAGTCACATTAACGGGCATTGTCTGCAAATTCAATCAATAAAAAAATAAATAAAGTTATCCAATGGTGCATCTAAACATAAAAGGCTAAGCAGCAAAAATACTAGTTATTTATTCTCTAAATAAAAATAATAGCATTGTGTCCAAATATTTCTTTGTCAGATAAATAAAAACTTAATTTTATAACCAAGAATTTTGAATTTTAAATCAATAATTTTATAAATAACCATCAGTATAATTGCTGAAAAGTCAGTAACCAGTTGATTATAATTGTACCTACAAATGCAATTAGGTTATAACATTTAAAAAATTAGTTTTCTACATATTTGCATTAAAAAATTACTTTCTTTAATGGAACAATTCACTATTCATACCAGATTAGTACTTTGATTGTTGTTATGCGATTCATCTCTGAGAGCAAGTGCTTCACTGGAAGACATCGTTGCAGTAACAGAGCTTGTCAAAACGCATTGTCCGGTTTCATCCCTTGCATAAAGCTTTATACATTCACATATTCTTTGCATATTTTGCTTATTTATCAGTACGCATTTTTCATTTGCATGACAATCAGTTGAGCTGGAGCAGTCATTTGTCTTGCTTCGTACTTCTGAATTTCCTCCTCGCCGTATCATACCACTTTTTCGTAGATAGTCGTCATCGATTGGGTTTCTTAATTTATAAACAAGCATAAATGATAAGGTTTTGTATAAGAAAAATAGAATGATGGTAACAATATCATTTATCTACTGACATAGATTGGTAATATTACCAATCTATATTAATATAGTGGTTTCTGCTGATCCACATTTTCAGACTACATTGTCCACCTTTCAACCCTTCGACCTGTCTTTCCAAGGGCCACATAGCAACCTTATACAACGTAACCTTGCTGAGAAAACCTGCCTTTTTCCTTAACTAGCTTAGTTTTGGCTTAACTTATTTCACCTATACAGGGCTAAATAAACACGACTACTCACATTGGAGCTTCCAAAAACCTGTCGTCATAGGACAACTCTTCATCATCTGGTAAGATTGAATATTCTAAATTTGACAAAATATTAAAACATATATGAGAATCAAGCATTGCTATTGCAACAGTTTAATAACAAATAACTCACCCTGTACAGGCCTGACTTTAACAATGTATGTATTTTGAAACTTGGTCCCTTCACGAGGTAAAGGTTCGCAATCTTTTTCTGTCACACATTTGATGATGTAGCAGATATCATCATGCATAAACACCAGATTGCATCTCAGCATTTCGCAGCAAGCATAAATGCATTTCTCTATTGGCAATGTCCCCAGTTTTTCATACTGTCCAGCTGAGGTATTTCCATACGGCGTAGCACTTCGAAACTCTTCCAATTCTAGTTGAGTTGCTGGGCAGCGGTGGCCAAGTACCTCTTTAAAAAATATTACCAAATATAAAATTAATTAATAGAATACATATGCACATGCAACTTCATACGCTGTATTCATTGCACATTCTTTAATTCGTACATGTACACACCCAAGCAATAAACTGAATGTGACTTTCCTACAGTATAGCTTACCATAAAAAGTTATGCATACATAAATAAAAAATAAAATTAATCTGAGGTTAGGAGGCATCCTGAATTCTACTTAAAAATACACGCATTCCCAATAGGAAATGTTTCGCAAAAACATAACAAATTTGAGAAACGCCACTGATCCTCGTAGCCCAGCAGAAGACTCTAGAAGTTCCGCATGTTACAGGCTGAAGTGCAATACGAATTTTGAATGTTACGTGTATGTAACATTCACACATTTTCTATGATTAGTGATATCAAATATCATTTCTCAAAATAGAAATTAGAAGAAATATATTCAGTTGTTGAAAAATTCAAATAAGTTCTAACATGCTATTTTAATTGACGATATTTTAAATTCAAGTAATCAATAATGATGAAGACTTCAACTGCGTCAGCGCCACCTTTCACTTCTTCTACGAGTTAAAAACATTAAAATTAAGACAGATAATGGTAAACTTTCTTAATAGGTGAATCTAGATTATATATAAAAATTAGCGATTTCCAAAACGGTTAAAAAAATTATATTTTTAATTTGAACAACTAGCTAGCTTCAGTTGTCAAAGTTGTGAGATTTTTACCTTGCATCGGAAGCAGCTCAAATACTACTTCATGCATTGAGCTCATGAAATGCACATGCGTCTCTCCGTGCATTCCTGCAATTCTTGCATTTAATAATACAGGTAAAAACCACTGTTTAGAGAAATAGTTTTACTATGATAAGGTTATGTAATTGTAATACACAACCGATGATTTTAAGCTGCTGTTAGCTCTTTTAAGTGATGAAACATATCGGTGCCCTTTGTTATAAATCTTTTTACATATAGTGTATAGAGCACGGTTTCTTATCGTCAAAGTAGGTGTAATTAAAAACACATAAATAGACATTACAGATTTGTCTCTTTGTCAAAATGTATTTATAGTTAACCAAAAAATTGCAATATTTCTTATCTTATTTTCTTTAATTAATTGCGTTATATCTAATTGACACTTGTTTTTATTATTTCATTATCGTAATTAATTTAAATGAAATAAATAAAATTAATTTTATCATGTGTAAAAAATATTTAACAAATTTGTTCTCTGTTAAATGAGGATTAATATCTTATTCCACATGCTGTTCCCAAATGTTTTTACAATGTATATTTCGTTGTTATGTTTTAATGATTTTTTACAAATTTGCCTACCTATACTAAATTCACATAGATCTATGGTGAATTTCTGGCAAGCAAATGATGTGTTTATTTTGGATAATCTGCTTTACAAATTTACTGAATTTGACATGATGGCACGGTTACTGGACGTTTTATCGCAGGAAATCTCCACATGTCTAAAAGCTGCACACGGAAAGCGCTTCTCACATCCCTTCTAAAACTTGGTTAAACTACAGGCCGGAAAAGTGGGAATTAATAGGTAAAATTTTGCTGGTTGCCAACCTTTTTCCAGTTTACCTATGGGCAACTTTGATCACTGTGTGCAATCATGTATGTGAGGAGTTTTCCATGGTCAGCATTGAAACATGTTGTCACATTTGTATTTTTTGTTGTTGCAAGTAACAGCAAAGGAAATCATGTGCCTTCTTAGAGGAATATAAATGACTTATCGCTTGATTTTCTGTATAGATTGCATAATATGTCAGCCAAGAAAGGTGCACAATCTGCCCAATCCAACAAACTAATGCCAACCAGAGGGAAACGAAAATATGAGAAAAATGGCGTTGAAAGTCCAATTAGCACAAAAAAACATGGATGCCCAAAATTGGGTTGCGAAAACGCAGTTCCACGTTGTTTTGCACGTGTGACCGAGAGGTTCTTATACTTTAATTGCAATGAAATACGTAGCAAGATGTAAATTTAGTTGTAGAGCAATATATGATCGATGTGTTAATTTTTTAGGTGTGCGCAGGATTCCGGGCATACATCCAGATGGTATCATTTATCAGCTGTAGATCATTATTGCAATGATTGCTTTGAATTCTTTTACAGAACGTAAGTACGATAATCTATCGAAATGTTATATTTCTTTCCATTTAGTCATGAACGTTTCTTTTAGGAAGAAAAATGGTTACAAAAAATACATGGCCTGGCGGGCCAAATGGGCAGCTAATAGCAATACTGAACCAAGTATTAAAAGGTTTTTGGCAGATCAAATTATGGCTTATTGGGTACAGTGTACGAAAAGCGACTGTCTGAAATGGAGATCATTGCCCGCTGAAATAGAAATTTCTCAGGATTTAATAGCGAACTTCACATGCGCCATGTATTCCAAAGAAACAGATGTTGGTTAATTTTGTCTTTGCAATTCTGCTATATTTGAACTGACGTTACCTTTTTAATTTGATATATTGTTGTACTTCCTAGGCTAAGAATTGGTGTTCATTGCCAGAAGACCCAGTAAGTTGTTCACTTTTTAATTCATTACTTTTTATTGACATTTGTTGGCTTATTTAAAATATTTATAATTATAATATATAACACTACTTATATTTGCAATTATCACTTTTTGATTTATTTTCCAGTTTGTGGCTCAAACTCAAAATCCTCGATGGATCGAAACACTTCTGATTCCACCATTGCTGAAAAATTCACCAGCTGCCGATTTTTTGGGCGCATATTATTCAGATTTTGTTGGATTAAGCCCAACTTGTGACAGGTGTATTACTGCAATGAGAATATATCAAGGTAAGGTACCTTATTACAATTCCTTATGATTGCACGCGTTTTATGTTGATGAATGTGTATGCCATTCTGTATCTTTTCTTAACAGAAAGTCGTAAGATTAAACATGATCATTCAGAAGAGGGCGAAATAAGCAACAAACCAAACGTGGATGTTTCAGATGCAAGACCTGCTAGTAATATTTGCCAGATGCTTTGTATAAATAATTACCTAAAGTGAATTTTGTTTATATTAAAAATTCACCATTTATTTTTTTACAAAGTTCCAGATATGAATCCACACTTTGAACCATTCTATCAACCTCAAGAGCAGGGCAAAGCGTTTTGTACAAGACCAGACGTCATGGATGCAGACGAAGAACTGGAATTTCGTGAATATTCTCGGTTAGGCTGTTTCTGTACATCTGTACATCTGTATGACAGGCTTGGTAATTTACTTTTATGCTAAATTTGTCTTTTGGCATTTTATAGAGAACAGATAATGTATCTGGGCGTTCGTAATTTGGTTGTGACTCTTTGGAATCTGAACTGCAAGGTATGTTTAACTTTCATTGTTATGATTTGTTTACTTGATTATTTACTCCTGGTTACCAATACAATGTTTTTACTTTTATCGAGCAGAAATGGCTGACTGTCGAAGATGTTGCCCCACATTTAATTTGCAGAGGCTTAGTTCGAATTCGTTGCTTAATTGAAGCAGACAGGGTCATTAAATACTTGACAAAGAGAGGCACGATTAATTTCGGCATATTATGTATACCTCGTGGTCTGGAAATTGTACCTCCCGATTGCAAGGTATATTAATTACTATCGTTTGTGTGCGTTTATAAAACATTCAATTGAAAACTGTACAGTAGTTTCTACGGAGCGCTTAATTGTGTTGATAATCTAAATTTCTTATTATATTATAAGGCCAGCGTACTGGTTATAGGAGCTGGTGCTTCTGGTTTAGGCTGTGCAAGGCAGTTGAAAAATTTTGGATTGAAAGTATGTTGCATATTTTCTGTCATGCCATGTTGGCCATTTGGTTATTTTACATATTTTTCCTAATTGGGATTTGTAATTATAGGTAACCATGGTTGAAGCTCGTGATAGGGTTGGTGGTCGTATTTGGGATGATGATACGTTTGGTGTTTGTATTGGCAAAGGGGCTCAAATAGTTACTGGTGTCATCAATAACCCTATTACAGTCATATGTGATCAGGTAGTTCAACACATTGAGAATTACTCGAACAAGTTTTTGGAACTAGTAAATGTAGGTATGTCTAATTTCATTTATATTTTCCAGGCTGGTTTTCCGATGCGGTTTTTAGGGGACCGATGCGAATTATATTGGAATACTGGAGAAGTGGTGGATGCAATCTCGGACCAAAAAATGGAATATCATTTCAATGCTTCATTAGATAATGTTGCTACTTGGAGGAAAGGAGTCAAGGAAGACAAAAGCCTTTACTGTAAGTCTGCCTGCTTAAATTTTTTGTTTGTTTATTGAACAAGATCAAAAAATTACATTTTTGATTTAGCTAAAGTTTTGGAGATGCACAATCAATCACTGATGCAGTCTGAACTCCCATTCTCAGAAGTCAGTAAGGTTTCTGTTTTTTATTTCATAAAGGAATTTGTAAGCATAAAATATTAAAATAATACTGAATGTTTATAATTTTTTTAAAAAACAGGAACAAATGCGTTTATTCCACTTTCACTTGAGTAACTTAGAATACGCGTGTGGTGCCAATTTAGAAGACGTTTCAGCCTTATATTGGGATCAGAACGAGACATTTGGTGATCAATTTTCGGGGGATCACACTATGTTATGGATGGGTTACTCTGCGATTATGGATAAATTGGCAGAGGATGTAGAAATCAATTACGAGAATCCAGTTAAAAAGATCGACTATTCAGGAGAAAATGTCATTGTTACATCACAAGCAGGGAAAACGTTTGAAGCTTCACATGTGAGATTACAATTTAGCTTAGTTTTACTTACTTTTTTTAAAATTTATTTATTTATTGCATTTATTCTTGTATTTTTGTTCTCTTGAATGAAAAGGTTGTAATCACCATTCCATTGGCAGTTTTGCAATCGAATTCAATTGAGTTCAATCCACCTCTTCCAGAAAGCAAAACTGAGGCCCTAGGAAAACTTGGCTCCGGAATTATGGAAAAGGTAATGGATTATGTGGCTTAATTCGATCCAAAATGCCTCTAAGATTTACGAATGTATTTGTTTTCATTTGTATAATTCTGTATATTTGAAGCTCATGTTATATTGCAATCGGTTCTTCAGATTTTTATAAAGTAAATGTTGCATGTTATTTAGGTAATCTTGCAGTTTCCAAAGTGCTTTTGGAGTTCTAAAATCAAGGGTGCAGATTTCTTTGGTTATGTCCCTCCAAATGAAAGTCGAAGAGGCCAATTTCCTCTTTTTTGTGATATGAGTCGCCATGGAGAAGATTCCGTAAGACATTTTTCAATCTTTCTTTAAATAATTTGCCATGAATAAATATAATTAAAGATGTAAAATTCCTTCTTCATTAGGAATCTTCTAGCTTTGTGTTAATGACCTACTTATGTGGGGAAGCTGTTCAATTAACAGTTACCAAATCTGACAAAGAAATTGCAAAAATGTGCACTTCAGTATTGCGACAAATTTTTAATGATCAGGTACTTGTTTCATCATTACTTATTTGTACATTATAGTACGCCAAAAGCATTTCAAATTTCATCTGTTGTTTTTTTTCTTGACAATTAAGGATGTTCCAGATCCAATACAATTCATTGTCACCAGATGGAACCAAGATCCATTTTCTAAAATGGTTTACAGCTATGTTAAATTAGGAGGTGATGGAGAGGCATATGATGTACTTGCTGAAGATATTCAGAAGAAATTATTTTTTGCGGGAGAGGTATTTCAATTTAATAACCACTATGCGAATCTATATTAAATCATATTGCTAACAAATACTAGCACTTAAAAATCATTAGTAGCCTAACAGCTATCTTGTATCAAATAAGATAATGGTTACTCGTAAAATGTTTGTGTCATTGACACTGTTCAGCCAGGTTTCTTAATTTGCTTTGTTTTTGGTTATTTAGGCTACAAATCGACGATTTCCTCAAACTGTGGCTGGCGCCTATCTCAGCGGATTAAGAGAAGCAAGAAAAATACTTATGTCAGTTTTGTGACTTCTTAACAATTGAATATCGTTGTCAAGGTTCTTGCATTGAAATGTAATCAGCTCATTTGCCAAAGTAAATTTCCTTCATCATCGAGAGTCCATGATATTTTTGGAATTTATGTAATGGACTTTATTCAGAAAAAAAACACCAGTGTGCTCCATTAGTGGCAGGTGCATCATGAATGTATATTGATATTGTTCCAATAATTTAGCAGTTTTATGAAAATTTGAGTGGTCATGGTTTGCATCCTTCTACATTAAACAGCAGAGCACAATACTAAGAAGTTAAAATAACGCAACTCTGCATATGGTCCATTTATAATTACCAAAATAGGTTATTAAAGGAATTGTTATTATTTTTACAATCATCAAGTTGGTTAAAACAAAGTTCAAAGCTTCCCTCCTTATTTTCAATTGGTTTTACAAAGATTGTTTTTCACACTAAATGACATCTTAACATACTCAATCTCAAACACAATGGTAATGTGTTATGGTTCAGATTTGTTTTTTTAAACTTGAGTTGTGACTGTATTCTTTGTTTGCTATAATGTCCTGGCTGTTATAGTGCAACTACATGTTTTTAAAAAGAACATTCGATAATAGGATATTAATATTGCTGATGTTTAATTTTTTTTGCAAATTTGAATTAGTTTTTCAAGAACGACGGTTTTGTTTTGTTCATTACAAATTCGTTTTCACCTTCTAGTCTTTGGATTATGCTCATTTTGATGTGATTAAATGGAGGAAGATCTAAACTATGTTTTGTCACTATTATTTCTTGGTTTGTGTCAAACTTTGGCTGAATAAAATACATCATTTAAGGCTCATTTTTTAACTCTTGATATCTTTAATTTTGCGCATTTAAACTTGTTATTTGTGTCAATTGCCCATTAGTTGTTTATCATTCATGCTGGATTAGAAATTTTGCATGCATATATCACTTTTTTAGAAAAACGTAATGATAGGTATATACTTGTATTGTCTCCCAGCTATGTTCTAGAATGTGTTTGAAAACTAAAATCCATCACTTTTCAATATCAAAATTCGCCAATAAAGAATTATCGTCCATCATCAAGAAAAAAATGTCCTTTGTCAGCTAATACATGAAATTGAGAGTCAAGTGATGCAGAAATTCTGTAAAAGGTCTATTGGGGTTAAGGGTAAAACATCTATGTAACAGTAATGAGGAAATTTGAAACAGTTGGAAGTCTAAACCTCCGCTAAAATCCGTATTTATTTTAATTTGCAAATAAAAGTTGTTAAAGATAACAGTTTTTTTTTTTAATGGGTTGGCTAATGGTTACCCACACTGTAAGTCTATATGAAACTTGAGAGGATAAAGATCCTGCCTATAAAATACTGCAGGTAGTTTATTAAGTGTTTCCATGTTCATGCAGCAGCTGATTTGCCAAGTTTATTTGACCTGCTTGTTCCTTGCCATATCAATTACGCGATACATATATGTAGTATCAGCTACCTGATGTTGGCAATCTGATAAAAAGATTAATATTTTATGAAGGTCAATGAAATTCGGTAATCTCAATGCACATCCACTTAATCCGATAGGCGATTTGAGGCTGGCTAGGTTTTGTGGTTTTTGGCACCGATTTGGGTTTACAAAATCCATCAACACGGAGGCTAAAATGCATTTTTAAAGAATGTAATGCTTATTCTCTTGCTGGGTTTTGTATTTGCATTGAAATATTTCCTCAGGGCATACTCTTGTAATGTCTTGAAGAGCGAAACTGTTCAGAAACAATATCTATAATGTGGGCTACTAATTGTAAAAACTACCACTTAAAATTGTCTGCGATAGGTTTTTTTGCGGCTTTCAAGTACGTGTAAGACATGTAAACAGTTTGACGGATATGCCGTCAATCTAAATTTCAGATTGTTTACCTCGATGATCTCATATGGGTGGCGTGGGCGGTTACCATGCAACTCAACCTGCTCATGGATTATTAATGCTTTCTTTCCCTGTATTAAGCTCGTATGCAAGGGAGAGCACGTTTCTGTCTATATGACTAGAGGTGTTATGTTTAATCGTGCAATTTTAAGCACAGTAAAACTTGTTCTTAAATTTATTGAGATTGCAGGATGAACAGCTCGAATTCAACAAGGTAAGCGTTTAGATTTATACATTTTAGCGAAAAATACCACATCTAAATTTTAGTTGGAATTTGGCTAGTTCACTCGTAAAACGTTTGCTTAGATATATGTTAGCAAACTGCAAAAGCAGTGGGTGGGGGATCATTGATTCAAGTTAAAAACAACCCATTACATTTTTTACTAGCTAGTATATATGTATATACTTTTTCCTTTGCAGTAATTAATACACAACTGTAAAGGTCTAGATCTGTTTATGGTTTAAATGAAGTGCACTAGCTAGCAACTATAGCCCAGTTTTAATACTGTTAAAGTATTCTGATAGTATGTACAGTATAATTCAATATTGTATATTATATACCTATTACCTAGCTATTGACGTTTTGTACCGACCTAGCTATACGTAATCTTTCTGGGCACCAATTTAGATATAATCGACACGTCTTAAGTGTAATTGAACTACGCATACTTACTATATATTACGTACGAAAATAAGAAGTAAGATGCTTACCCGGCAATTTTTTTGTCGCCATCCTAAATTCTACTCAAACGCATTATCGAAATCCGTAATCTTTAAAAGGCCCCTATACCTGCAACACTTCAATTATACAACCCAGAAGTTGTGATATTGTATAAACTTGTACAGAACTTTAGTTTATGAATAGAAAGTAATCCAAATATTCCATCAAAATCGCGAATGATGCCGCGTAAACAAAACAGACTTTTGGCGCGCGCGCACTAAATTAATCAGATGTATTTATGTACGGAAGCTCTCATAGGCCAGAAACGAGGTATAATGCATATATAGGTTTTGCCGACGCCGATGGTCGAGTGGGTTACGTGCTTGCCTCTCGATCCTAAGATGCTGGGTTCGCTCCCAGGTCGAGG
>JAQGBW010000082.1:0-68248 GCA_034698625.1 Julus scanicus | reverse complement strand
TGGGCCCGGTAACTACTACCGGGTATCAGCCCCCCTTTCTCTACACCCGACACAGAGCCGGGATTCGATCAGAGGAAGAGTTTTACATCGAGCACGACCATTGTAATCTCATCTCGTTACCTCAGAGCCAAGGGTCGCGCATATTAACCTTTATTTTAAAACTTCTACTTATGCTTCATTTTACGCAACTACGTAGCGATGCAAAAACATGAGAAGAAGTTTTTAAATTCCTGATAATTGCGGGATTCGAACCCACAAACACCGTGGACAACTCAAAGTCACGAGCTGCTGACCTTACGGACTGCGCAATCAGTTCATAACTGAGCGAAGACGAAAATTCGGCTATTAATGCTTTCAATACGATTCTCTAACTTTGAAACTTTATAAAAAAACTAAGTCCAAGCCCTGACTCGAACTCGGGTAAACGCTTACTAAAAGTGAACCACCAGACTATCATCAATGTGATCCCTCTTAACTTTGCCTCAAAATAAGTATGACGACTACTTTTTGTAGCTCTTTTGTGATTTACAGTCAATGGAAAAGCGGTGAAAATTAAGGCTTGATGATATGTCTAACTAAATTAATATGTTACTTTAATTGTTGTGTGATAAAATAAGAAGCTGGAAATTATAGATTTAAAGAAATCTCAAAATGTATTAATTTTGTTTCCAGGTTAATAATATAGCAAATTTTAAATTTAATTTTAGATTGCTTTGTTCTCAAAACGCAATTTTCATTAAACTTTCCATGTCCAAAATGACAAGGCTGTAATATTTAAATTAAATACAAAAAACAACGAAAAAATATTATGTACTAAACTAAATAATGTCAAAAATTTCAAATCTTACATATGGATATTTTTGTTTGGTAGCTGAAAAATCATTATATTAAAATATCTTTCTAAATTCATTTTTTTGAAAGATTTGTTGGAAATTACAAAGCGTTATCGTATTTAGTAAAAATTAAAAAAAAGACATTGCTTTATTTATTATTGTGGGGGCAATTGAAAATCTAAAATTGATAGCTGTTATTCATTGAATTTTATTTTTCCCATTACTCATTATGGGCATGTAAACTTGACAATTTCCTAATTTTATTTATGTATTTATTATTGCAGAGTTACATCATAAAGCCCTTGAAATCTTTCACTCAGTATTTGGTGTCCGTTCAAATTTACAACCCAGAAGGTTTGGGACCAGCTACAACCGTGGTAGTGATGACAGCAGAAGGGGGTGAGTTTTTAATCACGGCCCAACAGGTGTGTCTTTTAACAAATACTGTAGTTTTTCTCGAAATCGCCCCATTAGGTACCCTTCCCTTAGTTTTTTGTTATTATTTTGTGACAGGAGCTCCCCAGCAGGGGTTGCTTTTAAACTTGGGCTTCTGTGCAAGACGCCATTGTTTTTTTTTATTCCGAAATCGAGGTTTCTCGAAGTGGCCGCTAGATGCCGGTAGCGGCTTGTCTCTTTTGACAATGCTATCGTTGGCGCCTAGGGATATTTCCCTGAATATTTTGTCTTTATTGTCTCAACGTTAGTTACATGAACTACTTTTTATCTTATTTTCTTCCAAGTAACGACACGCTTCCTTAGTATATTGATATTTTATTGGCATTCGTGTTAGGCATAGCTGTTTTTGGAATTGTTAACTGGCGTATGGAATTGAATTTTCTTTTTTTAGTAGACTCTTTTAGCAATGTCAATAAGTCTATTCGTAGAAATTAGAAGCTGGCAACATTGCTTCGGGCACGTTAATGATGTCAAGAAATAAAGCGATTTCTCTGCGGTAGGGTTTTTAGTTGCATTTATTAATTCTGATTAGAATAATTAGAAATACTAAAACTTTAGAGTTTGGATATGGGTTTTCGATTGTTGTATCTGGGTCGGTAACTGCGTTAGGGTGTTGCCGTCGTTTTGCGATTGTCTTCGCTGTAGTTTTAGCGAGGGCGTTAAAGTTTACTTTAGGGAAATATGAGTTTGGATGAGGGATTTCCTGTTGGGCAGGCTGGTACCATTTTCCCTCCCAGTTTGGCGCCCTCCCACCCCGTCGTCCGCAAGTCTCCTCGTATCCGACCCTCATTTTAATGCAATTATTATTACATACTGGAATAACAAAATAAAATGGTTCAGACGTATAGAGGTAAGAAAATTTCCGTCTACATCTCGGTGAAAATAGATTTACGAGGGAACTTTGCTCTATTTATCGTACTCTTACGAAGACTTCGCTGGCTTGGTTCGATTCTTGTTGTTTGTGTTTGCTCTTTTTTTTGGCCATCTTTGGGATTTTTAAAGGGAATATGGCCGTTTGCCAATGGAAAGCGCTTCAAAATTCATATACTCGCGTGCATGCGAAGACTATAGTTATTTCAATTTGGATTTATTGAAATGGGCACTATTTGGGTTTTTGATAACAGAATCGATTCTTAAATGTTTGCTTTTGATGCCGAAAAATCGACCCGTATTTTTCCCCCACACGCGTCTATAGCCCGTTTTTTAATCTCTTATTTGTTTTTATGTTATTATTTTTATTCGTTTGCTAATAAGGTTGGGGAACACCGTGATTTTGTATTATCTCGGAGCGGATGTCTAGATTAAATGTTTACTGAACTGGTTATCTTCATTGAAGGGTTAAATGGGCGCTGTTCTGCTGGTTTATTTATTTAGTCGATAAGCTAAGTTTGGGAGCGCAAATGCGCTCAGCGTACATTTACATTTGGGAAGCATGGAGCGCTCGCTTGTTGCTCCGTTACGATGACCTGCAATGGACCATATTGCCCGTTCATTAAACACATTAAAAATAAAACATCTCTTGGTAATGAAATTTCTTGTTCTACATTCAATTTAATTCGTGCGTAAAACCAATTTCTAGTTCATTTATAAGTAATTCGAGCATGATACGTGCAGTAAATAGAGTATTTGACTTGCGTTCAATGAGAACTTGTGCACATGCAGTTCGTGCATCTCGTGCTTATTTGGAATTCCGCTGTTCTTGTTTTGGTGATTGAAATGCTTTTCTAGTTCAGCTTCTCTTAACTTATTGATGTTTAAAATAAATAGTTCACATGTAACTTATCGTTGAATTCAGTTAATTTTTGGAAGTTATATTTCATGCAACATCCAAAACATGCATTTTTATAAAAATGCACGTGACTGTGACGCCACAGGTTAATTTTCAAACTGTCAAGACTGCACTTCCTCTTGAGCCTTTTCAAGGAAAAAAAGTCACAGAAAAGAAGTCTATAATGTTGCGAAAAACCCTTCACATAATAACTTAATCTTAACAGCTGGTTAAGGTGGTTGACCTTTAATTGGGTCTCTTCGTATAAAGTCCAAAAAGCTAGCAGAATAATTCTATATACTTTTAATTCAAGGCTGCTTCGCTTTGTGCACCTTGATAATGGGTGCTTTAAACGTAACCTGATTACATTTTTAATATGTAGGTCATTCAGGTGTTTCTTAAAAAAGCTGGATAAGAAATGTTATTTTTAATGCAAATATAGCTGTGTTTTCATAATGCTATTAATTTTTTTTTTTTTTTTTTTTTTTGGAAACTGGTGGATTTTGTAACAACATTATTTGTGAAATTTATAACTGTTGATGCAGGTGCAAATTTATGATAGATATTCAGTTTGCCAAACTCAAGATTAATTTTTGATTTTATTATATAGATACTGTATGTTAAAAGAAAGCTCTGTAAAGTATACAATTTGCAAACACTTGATCACCCTATATTTGGCACTCCCAGATTCCCACTTGCCTCTTCTTCATGCTGTCATTTTCATTCCTCTGGCCCTCCTACACTGCTTCACTTCTATTTGCTGTCTGTGCACAATTTTAACAATTTCACAACCCCAATTGGAATACGATTTCCTTCCGCTTTTCTTTGTATCTGAATTAAGCTAGACTTTGTCGCATGGACGATTCATCATAATTTAAAAGTTTGTTGAAGGCTATTGCCATCATGTTGTTGGCTCTTTTTTTTGTGTGTTCAATTTGTGAATCCTGTTGAAGAAGCCAGACGTTTAGTTTGTCATTGTAGATATAATCCCTGCTAAAGTTTTTTGTTCGTTGCTTCTGAATTGAATTTCTAGTAGTTTAGCAAGATCATGTGGGTAGTCTTGGTCCAATTTCTCACTGCGTTAATTAGGGATAAAATTATTAGTCCACATGACAGTAATTTTGTGTAGTGCAATAACTATGACTTTGCACCAAGAACAGCTTTGTCTTTAATATACAGTTGTTATTCTGTAAGTAAAGTTTCAAAAGCAACTATCTTCGGTGTCAGTTTTGCAGTTTACAATTTATAGACATGGGTTTGTCTTATTCTTCTTTTGGATCTAGCGTGTATAATTTCATCTTCACGTACCATTGTTTTAATGTTTTTTTTCTCTTGCTTTAGTTCCGAGCAAACCTGTGACCCTGCGGGTGGTTCAGGTGACCAACAATATGGTGAAGTTGGAATGGAAGCAACCGGAGAACCCCAACGGGATTATCAAAGGATACAGGCTTTATTACATGCACAAAAACTACACGGACGTAAGAACACTCAGAAACACAGAGCCTAAAATGGAATATATTCTCACCGAACTTGGTAGGTGACATAAAACTCGATGTCCAATTCTTCGATGCAACATTACACACATTCGTCTAAACTGATTTTTTTAAAATTTCCTTAGAACCATACAGAGCATATAAAATTTGGGTGAAAGCGTTTACGGTTGAAAATGAAGGAGAACCCAGTGAGATGCTGACAGTGTGGACGGACGTTGAAGGCCCCAGTCACCCACAAATCCTAAACCTCACTTGTCAGTCATTTGATAGCCTTTATTTGCACTGGCAACGACCTCACCTTTACTACCACCAAGTGGACTATTACTATGTGTATTATCGGTCGGAGAAGTCTTGGGAATTCGAGCAGCTGGCCGTGGAAAGCCCGAACAATAGGGAGGATCACACGGTTAGTTTGTACTCTCATGCTGAGAATACACGATCAGTTGTGTTATTAGTATTATATGAATAATTACAATATATCAAATATGACAAAAATAAATGTATTCTTTTACGTTATTTTCGTCATGTTTAATTATGAAATTTGAATCCATGAGAATTTATTTGCCTTTGATTTAGCCAGATTTTAAGCCTCTGCTTATAACTTGACAATCCCATTTTTTCATCCATTAGATGTTCATTCCTAATTTAACCGCTAACACAATGTATGAAGTGAAGGTGCGTGGTGCCACTCGGAGCTTAAAAGAGAAAAATCATATATACAAGGGACCATTCTCAGACTCGCGCAAAGTATTACTTCATCCCCGGTGTTCCAGCCTCCGTAAGTTTACTTACCTGCTTTCAACCGACTTTACGCCCTCTCGAAACATCATTTAATTTCTCTGCGTTTAATTTTAGTTGCAAATTACGCTGAACCAATAAGCGATGCTGACGGTGTTAGTGCTGGAATGATTGCTGGCCTCGTCTGTGCTTCCTTCACCCTCATTTTGGCTATTTTAGCCCTCATTTTGTGGAGGTAAGAATTCAAACTTATTACTGCTCTTAATTTCCACAAAAAAATTACACTTCCAGGCATCACCTTTAGACTTTTTCTTTGATTAGATAAGGTTGTTTAAATAAACCGACATCACTGCGATTAATTGCTTATCTAGTTTGTTTGCATTTGTGCAAAACACCTTTTGGCCAACACGACGATAGTTTTTTGTTACGTTGTTATAATGAATCCTCGAACCATTATATTGCCTTATGATTACCATGATTCCAAAGATTTCGTCTAAAGCGTGGTAGACAAATTCTGATGTTACATTTCTAATTGCATTTCAGAAAATGCTTCCAAGCCACGTATTACTATTTGGATGATCCGCCTCCACCGAAAAATAACGCATCACAGTTGAATATGAACGAAATTTATGGTAAGTCCATTTCCCGTCTTATTTTCTGTTAACCACCGATATTTCTAACACCCTTTTATTATTGTAAACACAGACGAGTCTGAATATCCGTCCATTCCTTTTCACCTGTGGGTCAAACACGTTTCTAATTTACATGCCGACGGCGATATTGGCTTTTCCAAAGAATACGAGGTAGATATTTTTTCGTGTTTACGACAATTACTTCCGTTTGATCTCTATATTATCAGTTAACTGATATATTTTTCTGTGCTAACTTACCTAGTCCATACAACAAGTAACTGTGGGGGACTATTCTGCCGAGCAATCTCAAACAGCTGACAATAAATCCAAGAACAGATATCTCAATATTGTGGCATGTAAGTAATACAAATTTGCTTCAAAAATTGCATGAAATATGCCTTCGAGATTTAGTCGTAAAATAATCGTTTTGATCCGTATTTTTTCCACAGACGACCATAGCCGAGTTCTCCTGCGGCAGCTACCTGGTCAGAAAAAATGTGGCGATTATATTAATGCCAATTATATTGATGTGAGTACTTCTTCTAGGACATCAAATTCTGGTTGTATATTTGGAGACTAATCATAATGTTTCTTACATCAATTCCCAGGGTTATCACAAGCCGAAAGCGTACGTCGGAACTCAAGGTCCGTTGCCTTCTACCTTTGCCGACTTTTGGCGAATGGTATGGGAGCAGCGGGTGGCCATTATTGTCATGATTACTAATCTGATTGAGCGGGGAAGGGTAAGCGAAGACACAGTACGTCATCATCCCTCTTTTCTTCTTCTTTCTTTGCTGTTTCTCTTTGTTTTCACTGTCGGTGACTGTTATTGCACATTTTCTTTATGCCTATATTTGAACATGCCGAATGCACGTTTGGGCTCTTTTGTATTGGTGCACACATCACATGCATGCTAGGGGCAATTTTACACTCGGGGAAAATCCCACAAAATTACCATCACCATTTAATAGAATATTATCCATCTGATAATAACTGTTGATAATCGTCTTCACTGCATGTTTGCCCTTAATTGGGAGTGATAAATGAACACTGTAATTTAGAAATCTAATCTAGAGCGGAATGCCTTGGTGATGTTGTCTTTAACGAGACACTGTATCAAAAAAGTTACTGCTCGGTTATCAATTCATAACTGGGAATTTATTCGGTAACTAAAGGGTTTTCAGGTGAAATTCGAGCTTATTCCTTCAAAGCACTTGCTTTCACTTTACGTTCTCATCTTCGTAATTTCTAAAGAGGGATGAATATATTATTATTGTCAATGTTGTCAGTTGTTTGTTTTGTTTAAAATTTGTTAATTGTGTAATGGCAATTAATGTACTGTTTGTTACTTCTTTGTTGATTTTTAATTTTCATTACAGCGGAAATGTGATATGTATTGGCCGAAAGAAGGTTTAGAGACTCACGGTTTCATCCAAGTAAAGCTCATTAAGGAAACAGTTCTATCGACGTACACGATACGAACGTTTACATTGAAAAATCTCAAAGTCAGGAAGGTACGGTTATCTGTTGCTCTTTGATTAATACCCAATGTCAGCTTCCGTTCCGTTTTGTAATTTGCTTGTTCTCATGACAGAAACATCAGTGCGAGCGCATGGTCTACCAGTACCACTACACAAATTGGCCAGACCATGGTGTGCCCGAGCATCCATTGCCGGTGCTCAGCTTTGTGCGGAAGTCAGCGGCAGCTAATCCAGATGATGCTGGGCCAATTATAGTGCACTGCAGGTATGAATCTCTTAACTTATTTTCTGTGGAATTTCGCGTTTTCCTCGTTTATTTATTTGAAAATTAAGCAAGATAACTTGAAATTTTATAGTGGTGAGGAATTGCTTGTTCGTGCGTTTATCTGCTTGGTCATAATGTTAAGCATTCATTATTCCGTTGTATATTTTTAGTGCTGGAGTGGGGCGAACAGGCACTTATATCGTGCTTGACGCAATGCTGCGACAGATGAAACGTAGTAGAGATGTCAATGTCTTTGGCTTTCTCAAGCACATAAGAAGTCAGCGCAATTACTTAGTGCAAACTGAAGTAAGGATTTGATTTATTTCCAAGCGGCAATTGGCGTTTTGTTTTCTGCAGTTTTTAAAATTCTTCTTTCACAATTAGGAGCAGTATATCTTTATTCACGATGCTCTCTTGGAGGCCATTGAAAGTGAAGAGACAGAAGTGGGGCTTCCGTATCTCGGACGCTATTTGCAATGCTTGCAAACTTCTGGCGACGTTGAGAGGAATTCCACGGCTCTGATATCACACGGGGATTTGCATCGGACAACACCGTCATCGCCTCACGGATGGCATTTGTTGGAGCGCCAATACAGGCGAGTGACCTGCTTCGAGCCCAAGGACTTCCAGCTGGCCTCTGCTCGCAAGTCGTGCAATGTCAGCAAAAACCGTGACCAAAACGTCGTTCCTGTCGAAGCCTACCGGGTCCATATTTCCACGAAACCAGGCATAGAAGGATCCGACTACATCAATGCCACCTTCCTACAGGTATGCCGCATAAGACAATTTGGATAAAATGCTGCCATGTTCCAACTTGGAGCATGCGGAACATTGCGATTCAGTGTATCATATTTATTGTTTTGTTTTCAACAGGGCTTTCACAAGTTGCGTGAATTTATAATAACTCAGCATCCGCTGCCAAATGTTTCCTCCGATTTCTGGCAGATGGTTTGGGACCACAACGTGCAGACAATTGTCGTCATCTCAGTCATTGACGATCAGGTAAGACATTTTGATAGTATGCCGACTGCCGTTTGGCATCGTTGCCGTTACGTTCTAAGTTGCAATGTTTGCTTGTTTTTTTCTGGCAGAATTTTGAACCGTTTTGGCCAACGAAGGACGATCCTCTCATTTCGGAAATATTTACCGCCAAATTGTCCAGCGAGACCGATTACTCCTTTTATCAAACCAAGGATTTCATCATGCACTCAAACCAGGTATGTTGGATTGCCAAAAAAAAAATCGGGAACATGTTATTTCGACGGGTAAACCCTTTACTTAAATTTTGTTTCCGTGTTTACAACAGGACGATTACGAGTTGGTTTGCCGTATGATTTATTGTCCTAATTGGCCGGAGAGTTGTTCTCCCTTGTCGGCAGTTTTTGATCTGGTTCGCGTTGTCCAGCAATGGTTTGCCGATAACCAGACCGGTCCAGTTGTCGTGGTCGATCGGTAAGCCAAGTTTTTTCCATCGATTTAAAATTGTCTTTTCTTTACAAATGTCTCGCTCTTGTCAACGTACATTTCCGTTTCCAGAAATGGTGGCACCGAAGCAGCCACATTTTGCTGTCTGACATCATTGAGCAAACAGCTGGAATTTGAAAACAAGGTGGACGTATATCAGTATGCTAAACTATATTACATGAGACGACCTCGCATTTGGAGGAATCAGGTAAATCCATCGTGCCATCGTGTTGAAACAGCATTCTGGAAAATATCACGTGTCTTATTTAAAATTTGATAATCTTTGCCTTTGCTTTTTTTAGGATGATTACCTGTTCCTCTATCGTGCAGTCGAAAGCTTGGTTTGCGGCGGTCCAAATTCTTCTGCCGGAACTAACATAGTCAGCATGGATTCCGATAGTCGCCACAGTTTAAACGGACATGCCAACGGCCACTTGGTCAACATGGGCTGCTCCTCGCCGCGCTCTTCGCTGGTGGTGGAGCCACCCATTTCCTCCTCTGCCTGCACCAATCCCAACTCCTCGTCCGCTTCCTCCACGCCACTCCCCCATTCTCCGACGCTGCCGTCGCCATCCTCCATCTCGCTGGAACGGATCATGCTGGCCGGCAATGGAAGTCCGGTCTGATCAAACCCCGTTTTAAGCAAAGTATGCGTGTAACTTAAATAACGGCGTATCTATTCGGATCGGAGGGTCCAAGTTTTCCAGTCTAGTAGATGTGGTACTGTGGGTTCAAAAAGTCCTAGTATCGCATCGAGAAGATTTTCTGAAAGCGTCCTGGGAGCTCCCGTGCTTTTGTTGCTTTTTTTTAAAAAAAAATCGTAACTTCGTGATGTTTTTTGGTGGCTTTTGGACGAGTTTCCTGGGCGGATGTGGATCGATTTAGTTGCAGTTCCGGTGGTTATCACAAAAGTGGAGTTATTCGTTGCCTTAATGTCGAGTTTAATCTGCAGTCATTAATAATCGTGCGCTTTTTTTTTTTCATAAAGTTTTTTGGGGAATATTGAAAATTGTAGGGCGATATGTTGACACGTTTCCTCGGGTCACTCCACGGCTGACCTCGATGGTGTTCCTCGAAGAGAACCTGGCATAATATTGCGTTTTCTATCTTGGTTTTTAAAGACACCGTTGACATTCTCGCCCTAATCGGTATTTTCAATTAACTGGCGATTTTGGACCGCATGGGTTTTTTTGCAGCTTAATAATGCGTTCTCGTTAATCATGTTGGCAACGTAATGTGTTTTGACAGATTCTGAAGATTCGGCCAAATTTTGACTACACGGTCTTTAGAATCATCGTAGCGGGCGCGAGACCTCAAAACTCGAAAGCTTGTTCGCAAATTCCGAAAACTCGCAACAACCGAGGCTTTTTTTCTCACGAGCGACCAGATTGAATGGATACCCGAACTCTCTACCCGGTAGATATTTTCCAGAGGCAACCGACCCACATAATCGTAGGTTGCGCGATTCCACACGAGTTTGGACAACTTAAATTATTCCGGACTGGGCTCCGAACCCAGAAACACGAGTCTTGGGGTCCAATCTATTATTAAATACTCAAAAGGTTGTTAAGCCTTGCTTTTTGCTTTGGGGAGAATGCTTACCGATCAAACGAACTAAGTATAACCAAACGAGCTGTTTACGGTTATTTCTCCCGAAAGCCGTTTTTAAATGTTTTTCCAGTAATTTTTTCACACTGCCAGCGAGTATTTGTGTCTGGTGTGCTATTGTTGTTTATAAACACGTATTTTTAGTTTTAATTATACGTGCCTATATATGTATGTACAGATGCTATACACCGATGAAGTTCTTTTTGTAAATAACGTGCTTTTTATTGATTAAAGATTCGAGAAAATGATGATATAACTGATTGTGTGCCTTGCAGGAGAAATTACTGAAGTTTGGTTCGCAAATTAATATATCCAAATCGATTAAAAGGTAAGGAAGTACTTTTGATTATATATATATAGTAGCAGTCCGTCTTGAAAATTGGGAGAAGTCCGGAATTGTGCTTGAATTTGTATCTATTTGGAATTGTCCTTATTGAACACTATAATTACAATTTTTCGTGTAACTTTAAATATTATATCTGTTATTTTTAATAATGTTTACCGAATTTTATGTATTTTTCTAACGAATTTGAATTATCCCGCTAAGGCCGTTAGAACACACACACCCGGTTTCGCCGGAAAAGATTCCGGTGCCGATGCAGTCCTACGGGCGCTCGCATACACATCCGGTCCGGCAATTTAGCCGTCCGGGAAAATTGTGTAGCCGGAGCTGAATTCTGCCATCAGAAAAGCCGTCCGAGTTCTGCTTGCCGATCGAGTTCAACGTATGTTGGCTTGCACACAAATAGATATAGATACAAAAGTTTTCTGTACTTTAATGTAGATATAGCAGCAAAAGTAAGTTGGTACGTTTTCTATTTTTACCGCGCTCATTTTAATTAAATTCAAAAAGTAAAACGCAGACGATTTTTATGACGTACGATAGGACGGTTTTTCTACTTGCCGGCATGTGTGCAATATGCTACGCTTCCGACGCCGGATTCTTGTCCGGCAGCCGGCATAGGATTGCATTGCACTCGGCACCGGAGCCGGAATCTTGTCCGGCGAAACCGGGTGTGTGTGCAAAGTGTATGGATACTTTTCAACTTCAAGAACAAATTTCACGACTAAAACACAGTCCGCGCATGACGGAAGAGGATGTTTTATACCGTAGCAATTCCGGCTGTTTAAACATGTGTTTGTTGTAGTGTTGAAAACAAATCGTTTAATTTGTGTTCTTCAAAGGTAATTTGATAGTAGTTTCAGACTATCAAGGAGTGTCTGCAGGACATTCATTTTCATAACTGTGCATCAACATTCTGGTAAAATACTATACAGCAGATACAGAATCTCCATCGGATTGCGTCAAATGGTTTTTAACTTTTGAAGATTTGCAATTTGTCTCTGAATTTCAGAAAAATACAAGATGAATACAGCGAATGTATCACGGAAGATCTCCAGTGCCAGAAGGAGAAAAATGTGCGATGTGGACTATGTAGGGATACTTATCGATGAAATTGCTTTGGAAGGACTTGATGGTAACTACACGTGTTTATCTCCAATGTTGTTTGCTTTGATAATTGTGATTGCTAAAGTTATATGTGTAGAAAATAATTTCCCATATTTCTTTGTCATGTTACCCATTCATATTCGCTTAATCGTGGCGTTTTGATTGCTTTCAGGTATAACAATTTCAGCATTATGGACCCGCTTGCAATGCAGACCAAATTTTGCCATGCCGTTGGACGAGCGAGCAAAGAATTACTTTTGGGAAATTTGTGCTTTGCTCTCGGATGTGGAAGCATTTGCACTGTCAGAAGCCCGACCTCCTCTCATAATTTACAACAGGTTTGCCAACGTGGATTCAGATACGGGACTTATAAACGAACCTGTAAGCATAGGGTGTTGTTCTCAAGATTTTTGTTTGTGTGTGTGGAATGTTTGTTTAAAATGAGTGAAAAATTAATTTGCATTAAATAATAATTGAAAGATTTTGTTAATTTCAGGGAGAAAATCATGTCGATATTTATCCAATTTGCATAGTTAAAGATCAAAAAGATTTTGGTTCATGTGGAACATATTATACTAGAACGAATGTGACATCAGAATTGAGATCAACCGATAATGGCAATCAATTATTGATGACACTAAATCAGGCAATGGATAAGTAAGTAATACTGTCTAATAACAAAATGTACAAACGCACGAAAAACATTTATTTGTTTCACATTTGAATTATACTAGATGGGGTGACAGATTAGTTTTGGTCGCTTCAGCAGAATCCAGACATCGTGCTCTATTTTACCGCGGCTCAGATCCTGATGTACACCTCACTCAGTTGCAGTATGCGATGCTGGAGCGCGTTGGAAGGTACATTGAAGATCCAGAATGCATTTATGAGACATTTACTGCTGACAAAATATTAAATTGGTTATTTGCTTAAATTACTTCATAGGTCCCGTTATCTTGGAGAAGTGACCCAAGGGAGGTATAGCCTGGCTGATCTTCATTCTTCTTCCAAAACCCTGTTCTACCACCGAAAATTGCTTCTCAGTTATGGTCTTGTTATTAAACAGGTTATTTGAAGTGTGCTGCTTCTATTGAATTAGTCCATCACGTTTTTTTCTAATTCAAAAAAGTAAAATAAGTAGTATTCGTTTTTTGTTTTAGCTTCACTATCAAAAGTCATGTAACGGGCAATTGCGCAGCAGCATGCTTTTGCATTTACCTCGATTCTATGTTGAGCGAAAATCTAAAGTGATTTTAATGCTCGAAGACATGTGCAGATTTCTTCAAACGAAACCGGATCACTCCAGCACCTATGAATTGGTTCGAGCTCATATGGTAGGAAACTCGTGCAGTTTTTCTACTGGATAGCCTAACGAAATGGTTCTGACATAAATTGAATATTGAATAATCTGGATCAATTCTCCTTATAGGGTCTGAAACAAAACATACTCAAGCATACACTTAGGAAATGTTTTGATAAATTGACAGAGTCCTTGCGGGTATGTATTATGTTTCGTGTAAAAGGTTTCAAGGGAGAATTTAATGCTGCATCTCATATGCTCGACCTTCTATTATTATTATTTTCAGATTCCTGTTCGTGACATTAATCCTAGCGCTTCAGATGACCAACTGTACTTTAAAAATAAATCCTTGAAATTGGTCCGGGTGCTACGCTTGAGGGACAACGTTAATCCAGATCACCTGGAAAAAGTTTTGCACGAGGAAGAAGCTGAAATTGGCACGGGTGGTGCAAAACACGGAACCAAAAAAGCAGGATCCGATGATGAGGGTGGAGATGAAGACGAGGAATTGATGGAAGAAGAGGATATTAGTGAAAATTTGTCATTGGACCAGGGAGCCCAAATGGCCTTAAGAACACGGGGTGCGATGCTTTTGGTTACATGCTTCTGAGTAGGTTTACAAGCTATTCGCATTCTTTACTCTAACTTAGTTACATAATTTAGGCATTCCCAATCCGTGCAATCTGGCCACTGCCCGTCCTCTGTTGCATCAAGCCAGCACGATAGGGAAAAAAATGGGTCAAGAAGGTGGAAGCATTCAGCAGTATGGGAAGGCTGTAGGAGTGCCCCGATTGGAAACTCGTACACTGTGTCGCAATCTCGAAAGAAGCAAAGTGGTCTCTGCAATTATGAAAGATTCGGGAAGACAGCGCGTTACCAGGTAAGTCATTTTTCACTTTTAATCATTACATTTTGACTGTGTTGACGTTTAAAATTTTAAAGAGTTAGCAATTTGAAAACCTTAGAAATCATGACATTAACGACTTATGATTATTTAATGGTGCAATTGGTAAAATTTCAAGTGATTGAATAATGAACTGGAATATTTCATTTTAAGATACATCTCCAATTGCTACATGAGTACCAGTCAAGAACATCAACAGTTGTACAAGGAATGCAAGAAAATGCTAGAATATACCAAAGGCAAGTTGTCAGTTATGCTTTTAAACTTCGTTTTTTGGTAATTAAAGAGGCAAGATATTCCGACCGTAATCTGCACTGCGATGATATATCTGACTTCTTTGACACGAGAGAATTTGAAAACAATATTGCTCAATAAATGTAACAATGGATCGGTACTTTTTATCATACAAATACAATTTTATGATCGAATTGCCAACTTGATCCACAAAAACTGGTAGAATAATTAAGAAATCGGCTAGCATGTTATGAAATTTACACGAGCAACCTGATAGTATACTGAATTATGCTTTAATTTTCCTATTACTCATTTTTGTGTTTATTTAGGGTCATCTGAGTCAATTGTGCAGCCAACACCTGTAGTTGCAAGTGAAAGCTTGGTGGGGAAATCTGAGAATGATTTACTCTCAATCTCAGAATTATCTAATGATTCAGAAATTGTACAAATGGAGCAACAGACCACAGAAGAAGCAGATGTTCCAATGATTAAACAAGGACCTGGTACACTGTTGGAAGACATTCAGAAGATTTGCGCACAGGAGAATAGAGGTGGAGGCTTGAATCTCACAACTCGATTGGTTAAGCGGGCAAATCTCATATTGCAAGCAGTGCGTGAAGCAAAAGTAATTTCTAATCATGTCACCCTTCAAAGGGTAAGTTGCGATAACAATTGTTCGACGATAAAGAACCTTTTTGAAAATGTCTATCGTGACTTACCGTATTTTATTTATTTCAGTTAATAATGACTTCAGAGTCAGACGAAGGTTCAAGAGTGGACAGAAAGTCTATTTTTCGTATCATAAAACGCTTGGATAAGGAAGGATACCTTAAATATGTGCAGTCCATTTTAAAACATGATGGCAAAGAAAGGAGGGTAAGTTAAAACATTGCACTAGCTATGATAGAAACGAAATGACTGTCCGACTTTGTATCAAATTGTTCTTGAATGATTTCATTTCAGATTCATTTAATTTGTGATCCTTCGTTATCCAACAATGATCCTTTGATTGTTAGTGCCCTGGAGCAAGCCAAATTTAAGTACTTTGCCATCTCTAATGAAGCATCCAGGGCAATGGTAAATATAGATTATGGTCCTAGTCGCTGCATGCAGTTCCATTGAATGTTTCAAACTTTTTTTTGTTGTGTCACTTAGTACCGAGATGTGAAAAAGTTGAAAAAGCAAAAGAACGAGAAACAGGAAGCGGAACCAGCTGATGAACCCAACAACCCGATACGGATGAGTGTCTTGGAGCTGCGGAATCTTTATGACAGTGAACTCAATCGGTCGCTTCTCGAATTCAATTATGTATGTTACCACTCTTTATTGAGATACATAATTTTAAGGCTTACATGGATATTCAAAGCTGGTAGTTGCGCTACATTTTCGATAATATGTTGTTATTTTTCAGAAAATTGGTCGTCAGTATGGCCATGAGCCAAAATTCATGCGTTTAAAGGGATTCCACGAGTTCCTCTTTTACCTCGTTTATGCTTATGAGGGAAAAGAAGATCTGCCAGTTCCCTTGGAAGTAAAAAATGCGGAAATAAAGCAAGGAGTGACTTGGCCAAAGGTGTATCACCCTGAAATTTCTTGGAAGATGTTTGTTTCTCCTCTTCCAAAACACAAAGGTGTGTAATTTTCTTTTTCTAGTTTGAGCTTTAAATTAACTTTTTTATGCCTCAGGAAAAAAATTTTCTTTTAAAAATTCCCGAAACTGTATGAAATCACATTTATTTATTCCAGGGTGGCGGACAGGTTGGTGTCTCTTCAGCGATGTCTTGTTGAGAATGCCACTCTCTTTGCTGGTCAAACTGGTTAACTACAATTTCAAGGTGGTTATCTATTATTTTTAGTAAGCCAGAGTTAAGTTCTTTTCTAAATTTTTAAACATTTTCCAGATCGAAGGAATCCATGAATATTTGAACGATCCCATAAAATGTCACCTGCCAATTAGCAGAATTCCTCAGCACTTTCGCAATTATTTGCTTTACGCTCGTAAATATATTTTTTCTTCGCACGATGCTGCCACCAAACTAGCTTACATGGGAATACTTTCCTTCAGCCAAAGGGAGCACAAAGATAAAGATCAGGTAGAGAAAATTAAATAAGTCATCGAATTGTTCTAATTCAAACTGAAAAATCCGACGCTTCAAATTTGACCGGCATCCCAACTTTGAATTCCATTTTGTTATTCTTTAGGTTTTCATGTTCGTCCATTCCAAAGCTCGTGTTGTCGATACAACCATATCCAACCCTGGCTACCACAAAATCTCTGCCGACAAAGAATACCCCGTGAGGGACTATTACTTGCAGACAATGAGTGATTTGCATGGTTTTTGGATGGATTTGGAAACTGTTTGCATGAGCACACCTCTTGGATCCTACAGCCATGATCAGGGAAAAGCACTCACGTTTGAAACCATATACAAGAAAACGCAACTAATAGAAGCAGCTGCGTCCAAGAAAGACGAAGAAATAGTGGACGAATGGTTCATCCCTGGAGATGGATTGGGCGCAGGAGGACTGGATTCTGCATTTTTCTCGTAAGGACGTTTCTCAAATCTGCTTAAAGAACTTTTTAGAACTATTCGTGCACTAGAAGAATGCTCGTGGCTCGTGTAATCGTATTCCGAACGTGGCGCGGTATCTAAAAATAATGAATAAAATTTCACCATTTTTTTCAGGCATTTGAAGAGAAATTGGTCATGGGTGACTGTATCAGCTTCGGGGACCAAAACCGGTATGGCAATTCCTATGCATTCATCGAAAAATGTCACAGGTCCTTTAAATGCTGGCGTTTCTTCCCCAATGAAGCCAAAGTCGATAATGGTCACTTTCAAAGACAGTTCAGGTTAGCCATCGACTTAACTGTTATGTTTTTCGTTTTTTTCTGGTTTTAATTTTCTTTATTTTGTAGAAGAAAGCGAAGGTGGTGCACCCATTACCAAGAAAAGAATGGCACGACTTGCCGTCAACACGCAGCTTAGCAATTTGTCAGCGCATGAAAATGCTCCGGCACCTGTTATTAGAGATAATACATTTAGTGCATTAAAACAAAAACAACAGCAGAATTTGACGGTTGTTAAAGAAAAATCCAAACACCAAGGGCCTACGGTTCGGATTTTGAAGAAGAGGTTAAAGCGCGTTCGAAAACCATATTACGATGACAAGGATCGAGCCGCGCTGCAGCTCGTTCGCAAACGGAGAGTTGCGTGGTCATCCAAAGAAGATAGCATGGTTGGTATCTTAGCTATTCCTTGGAATTTAGTCATTGTGAATAATAGTGTTTTTCCCAATCGAAATTTATTGCTTTCGTTTTAGCTTCTTCTCTGCAAAGTTGCTTCAAATTTATTTGACGTCAATGGCAAATATTTGATTTTTCCATACTCTGCAATTCGGGACTTTTTGCACAAGCACGTGGAGGTATTATGACGACCAGTTACTTTTTGTTTTTTAATGTTTATATGTGTCCTTAAATCATTTGTTGTTTGTTTTAGGCTAGCAAGGATAAAACGTCACGAGCATGTCAGAGACGCCTTCATTACATGCTCAAAAACTCGGAAACAGTTTTCAACATTTCGGTTTTTGTGGGTGAATCTCTCCAAGAAAATGTATTAAGCTTTTTATTATTAACAATCACATTGATAGCTTTTTAAAATTTCAGAAAATCGTTAGGGCATTTTTGGCATTTACTCGAAACCAGACATTAAATTGATATTTCGTATACATGTTATAACTCACCTCGACTCTAACAGTGACTTGAAATCGTCAGGAATTTTTAAAAAAAATAGTTTTTCTCATAATTATCTTGGTTAAAGATTTGATTTTAATTTACTACTTTGCAGGATATTTCGGAATTGTGCAATTTGCCGTATGTACCGAGAACAAATGAAGCAGAATGGGTCAGCCGCTTTGAGGCGTTAATGGCCAAACTTATCATTAAATTTGAGAATCCTTCTACGGTAAGGGAAGACATAGGCGGTTTCCCTGACACATTAGGTAATATAAGCTGAACATTTTCCTAATATTGATTTACTCCCGTGAAGCTTAACTATAACTTAATTTGATTTTATTTTTCAGAGGAATTCCAAAAGCAATATAAGATTACTCATGCAAAAGAATTTGCAAATGCCGGATATGTCCCGAAGGATGTTCAAAACATAGTGGATATACATTCTCATGTAGTTAAGACCCTGATTTTGGTACGTGTCTTGCTTGTATTTAATAGACAAGTCGTTCTTAACATCTCCATTTTGCTCATCTTTTATTTTCTCTTTGTGCTACTTATAGAGTGCTGCCGCAACAGTTAATGATGAGATCAACTGGGCTTACTATCTCTACCAGATTTATGGAAAGTATCCAGAACCTCTGTTGCATTCTGCAGTGGCAAAACTTCGTTCAGATCACGTACTCACTAAACGAAAAAACTTTGGACGAGGAGCCAAAAGACGAATGATGCTAGTTATGATGCCCTATCAGTTATCTGTCAAGTAAATAGCTTAAGTACTAATTCGTGCCAGTTTTAATGTTTTAAGAGTGAACGCCATTCAGGACATTTTTTTTTTCTTTCAGGTATGATTATTTGTTTTTGAATCCAGTCAGAGCGCACGTTTTTCCCGAATCTTTTGAAATTATTCAAAATATCTTGAGTCACTCGTTAAATAATGATCATGGGTTGCCCATCGAGTTTGATGTGAAAGGAGGACATGCAGCAGCTATTCTATCTCTTGCGGCTACCGAAAACGTAAATTTTAAATTTTCGACACCAAACAACAAAAAGCTTTATTCAATGTACTCTAACTTGTTCTTTCTTTCGATTTTTTTATTTATTTATTAAAATTTAACAGGTTCAGCTTGAAGTAACGGTTCCGGATGAGGTGATAACTTTAAATGTGGAGGAACGTGATAGCAATTGCAAGAATATCGTTCAAAAGATGCGCGTGTGGGAAAACAAAGAAAAGGCAATTCAGGAGAACTCCTCTGCTCCGGGCGAACAGAGTGAGATGAACGCGAGTTCTGCAGATGATTCTGAGAATCCTGCCAAGCGAATTCGAGTTGACGCAAACGCAGAAGATTTCGAGAAACTTGCCAAGCAAGTTCAAGTTGACGCAGATGCAGAAGATTCTGAGAAACCACCTGCCAAGAGAATTCGAGTTGATACTGATGCAGAAGACCCGATAGATCCCGCAGTCAACACTGAGGAGTGCGTTCCGATGGTTGTCAGCAAGAGAAATGATCCTCCTATGACCCGATCTTCCCGTTTCGCCCTCTACATGCTCCGACAGGAGAAAACTAATGCACAGATCGATAATACCCAACATTTTCACGATTATCTCCGGATTAAGCCTTGCATGGTTCGATGTCGCCTTGTGAATTTAGAAAAACCTTTACATTTAATGTATCCGTTTGAAAAAGAGGAAATCGAAAGGATTTTTAGCAAGGTTATTGTGTAAGTACAACTATCATTAATTACCGTATTTTACGAACTATAATACGCACTTTTTTCTTTAAAAAATTGCCTCCAAAATTCAGGTGCGTCTTATAGTCCGTAAAATATGGTATTTTTTTTTTCTCCGCCACATCATTTTGCGCGCTTTTAATCGATAAGAGGCGGCTAGTTTTGATTTCTTTAAAATATTTAGGAATATCCAAATGCTGTTGTATTTTTAGGTATTTGCCGTTGGACGATGTTTTTTTGGATACAGTTAAGGAGCACTATCGCTTCAATGGACATGGCGAAGACGTCATCAAAGAAATGGAAGAAATTTATTTTCAAATCTTTCAGCGGAAAGAAATGGGACAAAAAATTACAGAATTGAGGGGGTGGTTCAAGACTCAATGTGGAACGCTGCCACTGCCAATGCATATTGAACTAATGATCAAATGCAATCTGATTGTCTATGTCGGTACGTTTGAAAGCCGCTTGGTAGCTTTGACTATGGCAACGCCATGGCTGGTTTCCACTTACAAAATAAAAGCGGAAAAAGTCATCCATGTGGAGGACAAAGATACTGGCAGAAATGCAAATGACCAAACGAGTGCCACTATACAAGAGATAAGTCATACGGACAGTCTAGAATTGACAGATGTCACAGAAGTAATCGGTGATGAAGCAAGCACTGTCATGTCAACGCCGTGTCAACCTAAGATGCCTAAGATGAAAGGGATTCCTCCACCAGACTTTAATGATACGTAAGTAGAGATAATTATTTAAAAAAACTTAATATTATTTATTGATTATAAAAAAAATCACAATGATACAGTAACGATAACGCTATGTTTGTTTTTGTACTTATTTCATCGATATTTTTTCTATTTTTTTTTAGGTCTAAAGAGCCAATTCGTTTTATTGGGCGTCTTTGGAGGAAGCCCAATGGGGCTGTGAACGTTCAGGAATTCCGCTCCCTGCTTTATGGAATTGCGACACGCATCTTGTCCTATCCGGGCCTTAAATTGGAGGACTTATGTCAGAAACATTCAAAGGTTTTGAGTGTTGTGCAGCTAAATGAATTACTGGATGTGAGTTGTTTTATTTAGAAAGTAAGCGTTGTTTTGTAATTATCATCAACTTTATATTGTTTTTTCTTTTTCTTTAATATTGCAGATAATGAAAGAAGCCAAATGTGTTTACAAGATTGTAATTAAAAAAAGCCATGAAACACATCCATTTTCGCCCATTGTCGAAATTGTAAATGGTAAGAGATTAATTTCAATTGGATATGGTTAGACTCCCATATTTCAAAACATATTTGGCGTTTGATTACTTGTGCGTTTATTAACCTTATTAAACAACAATCGCTTTTTTACAGTAAATGAAGAGGAAGCTGGTGCCATGGTGCATTATGTTCCACACGTTGACTGCATCATTAGGTTGAGCCAGCTTTTATCGGATGAAGCATTGAAGTTGCAAGGATGGATTTAAATTAAAATCTGCGTTTGTAAGATAAGAAAATTTCTAGTTGTTCTTTCACTTCCTAGACAAATAGAAAAATTTATCTGGAGGGCAACTGGTTTTTGTTATGGTTAAATTTATTATTTATTGCACACCACCAACTAGTATGAATAAAGTTTTTTACTCTGTTATATTAATGCTTTTTCGAATGTGATTTATTATGCTTAAAACACTGTTATTTACAAAACAAAGCGAATTTGCTACATTGCTTTGATTTAAAAGACACTGGAAAGTAAAAAAAACCGAGTATGAAGATGACGAAATTTCGATTTGTCAGAATATGTTACGATACGACATTACAGCAGAAGTCGTGCAGCATCTAGCGTCTTTTTTTCTTCTCTTGCTTATTTCTTCGATGTGAATGACTGTGTTGTCGATATGGATTTGTGTGCGGGCTGCCTTCAATCGATGTCTCGTCATCACTTGAATCGTTGAAATCCTATTAAAAATGAAAATGAATAGTGAGTCATTTGACGTTTGACAATCGGTGTGCCAAAATAGAAAAAACAAGCAATGCTATTTTCGGTAAAAGATCAGGTATTAGTAATAATTAAAAACAATATTCCTACCTTCCCATCTTCCTTTGCTGGCACAAATATCACTGCAGCAATACACACTAATTGGAAAATAGCACCGAAAAATAAACCATAGCGCAAAATTTCTTCCATAAAGTCAACCATTTTTGATTTTTTAGGCAGACGACGTTCGGCTGAGTTTGAGCCGTCGGCTGAAGGCTAATTCATTTTGCCACCTGGCGGTGAAAGTAAAGTATAAATGGTGGAAAATTTGAGAAGGGATTTTATTTAAAGTTGTTTTGTTTGTTAGGTTCTTAGCTCTTTTTTAAATTTGATTTTGAGTAATCACTTAAGTTTTATTAGTTTTTATATGACAGGACAAACCTTGAAGCTATTTAAAAGTTTGTGGTTTCTCGATTAAGTAGCAATATCGTTTAAATCCGTTACAAGACTCGTCCAATGGCTAAAGGTAAGCCAAGGTGAATGGATTGGAATGGGTTTTTTGTATCAATTTATATTTATTGTATTTATTATTTTTGCAGAATGCCCTACTGGCATTTTGTTGGATTTTAGTGAGCCTGATCAATTGTCGCCAAAAGTTTGCGGTCTTATAAATGGCTCGAATTACGATCCTGGTGCACGTAAACAATTCGGTTATTATTGCGCAACAGATAATGATAGGTTTGGATCGCCTTCAAATGAAGATGTTTTAAATAAATCCGGTAAACGCGTTATTTTAAGAGCATATGCCTTGTACTCTCATGCTTTTCCCAATTGCGCAATTATGTGGCTTAAATTTCGTGATAATTAAAATATTTGACGTTTTGCAGATTGTGATTTTATAGAAAATGAAACAATGAGTGATCTAAGTGCATGTAGTACGCAGTCTTCCAGGTATGGCTTTGCATTTATATCCAGTGCTTTTAATGTTTGAATCATATGATATGCAGCATGAAGCAAATTAATGATAGAATGTTTACTTTTCCTGTTATGCTGAGATTAGCATGATTTCCTACATACGTTCTTAAAAAAATTACAAGTATTGTCAATTTAAATTGTTACGGCACGACAGATATCGTAAATATTTGTAGTTAGTTATAATCTTATAAAAAAATAGATCTTTTCGTCTAACAAAATAATGCACATATGTGAAATTATGTATTGTTGTGAACAAATTCCTTTTTTTTTTAAATCAGCAATTCTGGAGACGAGGTTATGCCAATAGTATGGAGTCCAGGGCCATCCAAAAAAACTCCTAGACGAGCATATAAAGTACGAAAATCCTAATTTCAACTAATAGTTTGCTTTTGAAAATTGGTATCAAAAGCTTATTTTCATTTTAATTTGCATATACAGGATGATTTAAGCATAGGACAGAGAGTAGAGGTTTTCAAGGAGGCAACCTGTATTGCTATGCACCTAGAAAATTTAAGTCGTGGAACACCTCCTCCAAAACCTATGAAAAACATGTTTACATCACCTTTACTTGAAAAGTCAGTGGATCATGCTTTTTTTAAGTACAAAATCCTAAAAAATTTGATGTTGATCTCACAGTTAATTTTTCAGGAGTCAGCATAATAACACGGTCTCAAATTTGGAAAGATACCTTGATAAGGGCTCGAACGGTCAGTATTTGCTGTTTTTTGCTTAAATTTTAAACTGCATTTAATAATGTGCAATGGGCACTTTTAGTGGGAACAGAAAATAAAAGGCCAGAAACCGAAGCAGTAAACCCTATTTCGTTTCGGCCGCCCATGTATCCCAAACCAGAAGCAAGAGTGCAACCTATTTTGAAATCTAAAATAAAAGAAAATGAACATTCGTCGGAAGCCTTCTCGGCAAAATTACGGGTGAACAAGAGTAAAGCTATGGTTGCTATGACGACATCATCTAGGCAGTCTGGGCCGATGAAGGTGAAAACCCCGATGAAACAGCCTATAAAACAGCAGAGGTAAACATAAGTTATTTGGTTATTGTCAACTTAAATATAAACTTTGTATGTATTTTATGATTGTATTTATTATTTTCTTTTATATTCAAGGGTTGTCGCTAAGGTTAATTCATTCAACTCTGCAAGGAAAAAATCTCCACTGTCAAATTCAAAGCCCGTTTCAAGCGTGTATACACCAATAAACGGTAAACGTTTTGTATTAATTAAAATTTGCTTATTGTTAAAATGGAAATCGCCATTCTTTCTACAATCGTATCCATCATGAAGTTTTACATGTCACCACTGTTTCAACAGAACGATCATCAGTTGACAAACGCATAGCTACAGTCTCCCGCAGTTCCTCTTTTGGTGCGGAATCATTGCGAGTTCGACGTCAGTCCGCTGTATTTTCTGCATCATTTTCAGTTTCTAAACCTCCCATTCGCAGTCAGACACCTGATAAAAGGTTGTACCGGCCTCAATCGAGCCAAGATAATTTGAAGTCTGTTAGAAGGTAAAAATATATTTCGTCAGCATTTTTATTATAGATCAGCAAATAGTTATTGTATTTCTCGGTTACTAATTATGTTGAATGTTGCTATTTATTTAGGGTCTGGTATCTTCATTTACTAATTTGCTAAACGTTTTTTTTTTTCAAATTTTAGAAGTTCGTTTGGTTCTGTTTTCTCAACACCTGTTCAGCCTTCAGGAACAGAATGTAGATCATTTGCCGAATCCAGCACCTTAAAGCGTTCAGTGATACCCAATCAGCATTCGACCCCTCAAAAAGCACCCACTGTGACCCCGTTGACAAGAAGCAGTTCATCGTCTGGTAACATTCCCAAGAAAAACTTGGTGTCAACCAAACACCGCGTTTCTACTAGTGGTAATAGCCCTAAAAAGTCTGTGTTGCCAACTTCCAAATTGTTAGCAACACGTTTTCAAAGCTCAGTCCATAAATGACAAAGATTTAAGTCTGCAGTTTCCATGCTTTGCATCCTGTTAACAGTGTATATCAATGATATGGCTGTGATTAAATCTATAGGACTTGTAGTCTTTTAAACTGTTACATGTAGCTGTGATTTGTATTAAATTTTGAAATATTTTATGTGATAGACATTCGATTCAAATAAATATTGACAGGAATAAACTGGGGCCAATGATTCAATTTTTTTTTCAAGCAAATTTATTTTGTAATAAATTGGAACAAACGAGACATTTTTGGCGATAATATATAGCATTTATAAACTAGACGTTTTATTTAGAATCACTAATTTAGTCTGCATTAATTATTATTTATTAAGCAAAAGTTATTATTATGTTTTGGATTTTTTATTTTATTTGAATTTCGCGGGAAAGTGGTAGAAGTGTGACCAATGCAGGTATAAATTCCGAAGTTCCAACACATGTATAAATTCCAAAGAAAGTTTGTAAAAGCTTGGGTTTAGGAATTTAACTTAAATAATTCGGATTATTTTACAAAATTAAATGCATTTTGACTGACAAAAATACTTTCTAAAATTTATAATCTCATTTTATATTTGTAGCCATATTTAACGCTTTTCGCATTGATCATTAATCGGTCACATTGTGTTTTTTTTATTTTGGAAAAAGATGGCGGGTATTCCTGATGCATCTTGGCAACCGCCGTTCGTTAAAATCGAAACGAGGTAATGTATATTATGTTTCTTTTTTACTTTTAACTAATCCTTATAGATTTTACTGTTAAGTTCTTGAAAATGTAGAAATATAGGAGGCCGGTTTGTATGAATATAGCCATCCGAATGTTGCCCAGACCACGAGTGGAAATGCACCACTGTCATGAAATCATGAAATTCCACCATTCTCTTTTACTTTTTTTATGCTCATTTCATTATAGTTAGTTTTGCTAAAACCTTTACAAGTAATACCTATAATCTACATCAACTTTGTAGGACGAATCTGTTGTTTTGCATTTGATAACATTCTCAATACTTTGGTTCTCTTGTAGTATGGGTGAATTCGTCGTGGAACTTTATTGGAAACACGCACCCAATACGTGTCGAAATTTTGCTGAGTTGGCACGAAGAGGCTATTACAACAACTGCAAATTTCATAGGATAATAAAGGACTTCATGATTCAAGGTGGAGATCCCACTGCAACAGGTACTATAATTTGTCTGTCAAAATGTACATGGTGTTGTTAAACTATATATCAACTGTCAATGACATAAAGCTTTTTACGTGGGAATGAGACCGAATCTATTTAAATAAAACTTTTGTTTGTTTTCGTTTAAAGGACGAGGTGGTGCTTCTATCTATGGAAAGAACTTTGATGACGAAATACACGACGATCTCAAACATACAGGTGAGCAAAGTGATATTTTGCCAATTCAATATGTTTAGATAGAATGATACAAATTCACCTTATTTTAGGTGCTGGCATATTATCCATGGCAAATTCTGGGCCAAACACAAATGGCAGCCAGTTTTTCATCACTTTGGCGCCTACGCAATGGTTAGATGGGAAACACGCTATTTTTGGACGTGTTTACAGTGGTATGCTGGTTGTGCATCGCATGGGACTTGTTGAAACCGATAACAACGACATCCCGCTCGATGACATTAAAATTGTACGAAGCGACATTAAATTTGGTTAATTTCAAATGCACCTCTAGATCATTTTTAGATTTTTATTGATAAACGATTTATTTAGGCATTTATAACATTGTTCATTAAATAGTAATAAATTCTTTGGCAGCGATTCTTCCCACGACTAAATTCAAAAGAGTAGAATTTTTTAATTCATCGTTGTTTATCTTATAAATCTGGAAATATAGTAAAAAAATACAATTAGGAAAATTTCCATTTTTAAGATAGCTTATTTGATGATTTTTAAATAATTTAACCTTTTTAATGGCATCTTCATCAGCATTATTTTCTATTTCTTCCAATGGAGCAATATCGCCGTGGATTTTCGCTGCCAATGCTTTTGCTTGGGTTTCGTCTTTATCGTTCAGCAACACGGCCAAAATACTCGTATCTGCATCAGCAATACCAAATGTGGTCAAAGCTCCGGATATCTGGTATGATAATAGATTAGTATAAGAAACCTTTATTTTCCTCCGATAGTTGCATATAATTGCAGCTTACACTTTTCCCGCAGGACATATTGTAGATAATTTCTGTGTAAATGCTGCGTGTGGTCATACTTTTCTTATTTTGATTGTTCACAGCCTTGTTAGTAGAGGCCAGAACTTGAAATGCATTCAAAATCTGAAAAACAAAATATATATTTTTAAAATATGACAATTTTTCAGTTATTTGAGAAGTATGCATACATAATGATAATATGAATCATGATGGCGCGCCATACCACAAAATTGTTTGTTTACAAAGATGTCGGCTTAATGTCCTCAATAGATCAAGGTAAATAGCTGTATATTTTTAAGGTTTAGAATCTACTCTCAATATTCTAACTGTACGCTTTTAAACATGAATATCTTATTAGATTTATGGGATAAAACCAATGTGAGTTTGGCCAAAATTAATCGCAAACATACAAAGCTGCGTTTTGATAAATGAATTCGAAGTTGGACGAACTAATGAACTAATGGATAAACAAAACTTAATACTTACCAAACGCGTCCCTAATAAACTGGCCTGAATAAGGCCAGCTTTGATATCCAACCTTAATTCTGGACTATTTTTCACGTTTTTAAATAAAATAAGCGTAAATTCCGTAACTTTGTCACATGGTAAAGTACCCTTGTACGCCATTTTGTTGCTTTTGGTTATGGAACGCCACCTATTTGATCATTAAAAATAATTTAAAAAATTTACTTTTAAATTTAATTAAACACGAACTCAATCAATCTACTGTTCTAATATTTGTCTTTTTCATTTTTTTAATAGCATTCTTAAAACTTTATTACAAACATTGAAATTTCGTTATGCCCAACTCTGTTCATGCAGGATTCAAATGAAGTAATTAATGCAAGTCAAGCTGTGATATTATGACAACTGTGAGATTGTGCGTTGTGGTTTTGGTCCTTGAAATCATAAGTCTTTGGGACAAAAATGGGGCGACTGTCCACACCATTAAACGTGAACGAGCAGAAGGTCTGTCCTTGTGGATTGACCAGAATCAGGTGAAGCAATTTAGTGGTTAGTAAGCGAGTATCATTATTACACGTTTTCTATATGACAATCCTGAAAATATTACTTAACAATAATTTACTTATTTATTCATCAGGTTTCCCAATGGAAATCTTTGTTATTGCCGATGGAAACGTCATGCCGTACATCTTGGACCCAAATTTCGAGAAGTATTTACCCGTGATCCCCACTGAAGTGAATTCGGTCAATTTCACGTGGAAATCGGGTGGCAACAAGGTGAGGGTGTTCGCATCGACAAGTCATTTTCTAGGTTGATCAACCACTGCTAGCAAATATCAAAGATTGAAATTAAAACTATTATATTTGTTTTATTAGTACTTATATAAATTTTCAAAACTGCAAAGTTACGATCAAGAAATCTTAGACGATCCTGTCGTTTCCATTGGAACTGAAGGAAAAGTTCCCAAGAAACCAAAAGGTTGGCCTCGATCTCCAATTTCAGTTGTATTTAGATTGAAATCTAGCAATCGTAAATGAAAAGTTGGAATCATTATTCAGTATTTAGTGTTTTCTTGCTGTGTTCTGGAAATATGACTGGCGTGGCTTCCTTCGGCATTGGATTAATGATTAAAAATCGAAAAAAGAGAAGGATTGCTGGAATGCCTTTGAAACTAAAACTCCAAAAGCATTGTGCTAAACATGGTAACGACATATGGTTTTAGACATTTAACAATTCATGTGCTTTCAATTTCAACTTTGAATTCACCGATGTAACGTTTGTCATGTTAATTCAGGGCCAGATCCAGAATGCGATAAAAAATGTGCAAACGGAGGCAAATGCAACTTAGATAAATTGTGTGAATGCCCAGAGGGATACATGGGTCAATACTGCCGCACAGGTAAACAAATAATCACTTATGTTGAAGATTTGGGGAAAAAACCACTGGATTTCAAGGATGTTTTCACCAAAAAGTAATGTGCAAACTAATCTGTTTAATTTTTATTTTTCAAGCACTGTGTTATCCACAATGCATGAATGGGGGCACATGCATTTCACCAGGAGTGTGCAGCTGTGCAGAAGGATATCAAGGAACACATTGTGAAGGAGGTAAAAATGACATGTTTTTACACCCTCAAATCCTAAGATGTTGGGTTCGCTCCTCGGTCGAGGTCGGTGGGAAATTTTTACGGATGGGAGAAATTACATGTAATTCCTTAAGTGGCGGCTCTTTCGGATGAGAGTTTAAACCGAGGTCCGGTGTTGATTGTAGCACCTTAAAGACCCTTGGAAAGGGGGTGGAAGTCCGCCTCGTAGGCAAAATTCCCAGGTAGGTGTTGAAGGATCATCCCCTGGCCTTAGTTGCAGAAATAGGTCAGCGTTAAAAATCAACAACCAACCAACCAACACCTTTAAGCTATTTATTTACATTATTAATAATACAAAACGAATTCTACATATTTCAACGATAATTTCAAAACCTCTCCGAAATCCAAATTGCTCCCTTGCATCCTATTTTGATTGCCTGCGTGAGGGCTTCGTATTGTGGTGCCTTTTCAGCATCATGCTCAATTCCAATGTCATGATGTTGTAGTTCCTCATCCCGGAATTTTTTAATGGTTTCTAGTAATTCCTTGTGTTCAGCTGCATCTGTACTTTCGGCTAATAATTCCCTAATTTGATTATCGTAGTGTTTTACTATTGTGTCCTCCACTGCCACGGTACATGCCATTGCAGCTTCTTTCCCTAGTAAGGCGGTACCTGTTGCAAAACGAACATAAATAACTTTTAATAGCATGTCCCCACAAATGTTTATTAGTGAGAAATTGATAAGGGACCTAACGATTCGTTAGCATTTTGATATCAAAGATGGAACCAATTTTGGCTGACCTACCTGCACCTAAAATGAATCCGGCAACATTCCAGATAGGTAACATTGCGGATGGTCGTACTCTGTGCTTTCCTATCAGCTTGTTGAATTCGGCAAGGTGAACCTTTTCTTGCTCCCACATATGCTTTATAGTTGGCCCACTTTTTGTATCACCCAAAATGGCAAATTGACCTTTAAACATTTCATTAGTTATACCCACTAATAACAGCATTAGTTTATTGTTGGTGGATTAGCCTTACCTTGGTAAATTCTATTTGCGCCCAGTTCTCCCGATTGATCCACCCTTATTATGCGATCATACAGTTCTCTGTGAGCCGTACTTCCTGCTGCTATCGATGATGTCGTCATCGTACGAGTCACTGCTAAATGCTTGAGGACCCATGCTCGAGATGCCGTTCGTGCCAACAGCATTTTTACTGAAAATGGACAAAATTAAATACTTGCTTTTTCGTTTTAGGAATCTGCAGAGAGAAGTGCTTAAATGGAGGCAAATGTATACAGAAAGATATGTGCTCGTGTCCCAAAGGATATTTTGGCCCTAGATGTCAATTTAGTGAGTAGGAGAGGGTTTATAATTTGTCTCGTTTAACAACTTTTACTAATTTGTTGTTACCGTTAGGTAAATGCAAGCCACCTTGTACGAATGGTGGACGTTGCACCAATAATAACACCTGCTATTGCCAAGAAGGATTTTATGGACGAACTTGCGAGCAAGGAAAAGGTAGCTATTGTTATTTTTATTTAATTAGTATTACTTAAATTAACAAAACTACATTAATTATAACAATATATTTAGGTTCACCTCCAAAAAATGGCCGTAATAAACGTAAACATCGTAAACGTTTATGGGTTTAGAGAAACTACAGTTGTACCAACTACTTTTTTACACGTTTTGTGCCAATTTTCTTTTATAAAATTAAAGAATTGTGCCTTCTAGTGCAATATTTTTTAAGAGATTTACAAAGCCATTTTAATTGCATTTAATGTTAAGAGGGTAATGAAGACTATAACAGTGCCGATGCTCACCATGCCAAAATAATTTCATTCAGGTACTTCATGTATTAGAAAGAAAAAAATCATTTAGGCTGGGTGGAAATTGGCTTTAGTGGCCTCTTTAAGTGCCTGTAGCATGCTTGTGTAGGGAAATACTCATTTTTGTCCTTTATAAATTGCATGAAGAAAAGGTGTCACTGGTATTGCATAATGATGACACAATTGCAAACATTGGGACAGTTTTATCAATTAATAGAACTGGTAAAATACTTGAAAACCGCACAATGGTGGGATAATATTAAATTTTAATATTTTTCCATAGCAATTCCATAACGTTCTATTTCAAAAGTACAATAATTAAGTACCCTTTCATAAATTGCATGCATACAGTGAGCACCATACGTATTATAATAGGTTACTAGTTGTCTTTTTATACTTCATTTTTTGTGTATTAAAGTTTTTGAACAAATTTTCAAAGCAAACGTCAAATTTTAATTTTTGGCGCGCATTTCTTAGCACCAGATGGCGCTCCGCGAATTTCCAATGGACCACCTTCTAGGGTGAATTGAAAAGTCGGTGCTCAGTTGAAGCCTATTTTTGTCTGTTGTCGCGCATGCCAATAGAATCTTTTCTATTGAAGTTTTTGCTTTCCAGGTAAGTTTGATTTTAATTTTAGTTTTCTTATCTTCTATTAGGTGCACGTTATTGTCATTTGACATCCAAATTTTGTCACATATCGGTAGAAAATGTTGTTTTCTTTGGCGTGGAACGAAGCGCGCAGGCTCCAAGATGGCGGACGCTTGGATTTTCATTGATGAAAACCAACGTTAGATTCAACGAATTTAGGCCTCTCGTTTACAACTTAAATGAGACAGTTTTAGAGAGATATACTTAATAAATAATAACGGTAATACATACGCTAACGTTATGCTGAAATTATGCCAGTGTTCGTTTTACTAGGAGCGCAATACACGACCCGGCTTTCCCTCCACAAATTTCTCATGCGTTCGCGCAAACTCAAGCGCAGCCGCAATCCACCATTTCCTTTTTCTCTTCAACCTGGAAAACTTGTTTTCATTTTAAATATTTAATCTGATTTTAGGCGTTTTAATTCATTCCCAAATGGTTTTACTCTTGTCGACTATTGAGACAACCACGTTTTTGATTAAAAGGAATGTAACGGGCATTGTCTTAAGCCTATAATTGTTTATTATACAAGACCAATACGGCAGATAAAAGAAAATTGCATATGCCAACTTCCATCAGCAGTCAGCACTTGTACACATGGTCCAGAAGTGGGTTTATCAGATTTCGAGGACAATAGGACCATGTGCTGCTCAAAGGCAATTTTCTGTGGTTTTTTAGAGGAATTCTATGCTTATTGCTACATTGCATGTTGGCAAGCACTTAACAACCCTATCCTTTTCAATGTGTCGGGCTTGCAAAGATATACTCACAGTTGAATGAGGGGAGGTTTGGTTGGCTTGATGGAACAGCAAGGGCCTTATATTGTTGTTTTTAACTTTGAAATGGTAGATTTTTTAAAAATTAATATACAAGTAAATTTGAACAATGTCCGTTATTTTGCGCAGGCTGCCAGCAGGTGGCAGCATGAGATAGGCAAGTTGTGAGGGCAAAAATTCAAATAATAATTTTATTTTAAAAATCTACTATTTTAACGTGAAAAATGACACAATCAGTACCTTGCTGATTTATTTTAAACAAGTTTTATTTATTTTTTAATCTTTTTTTGTTTGACTGTGAGTGTCAATGTTCTTTCGAGCTGGACTTCATGTCACATTTTGGCTGGGACGAGCATGGAAAATGTCTTCTTGTGATGATTCAAACTCAGTTCTTCAATCATGAACATTGTTATTGGTTATTATATTGGGAGAGCGAGCTAAGTTGGCTTAGAAAATATATTTTTTTTAATTAATAAAAAAGTAACAAGTTATATGCAATTCTATAATAATAAATAATCAAAATTACTCTTGGATATTTATTTATTATATGGTGAGTTTGTGAATTTGCTTGTAATTTATTAGTGGGTGCGAGTAGTTTTTTTTATTAAGGATATTATTATTCGACCATGAAAGTTTGGAGATCATTGTCTTGGAAATTATATTTGCTAAATTCCTTAAATTTTTTGAAAGCATTTGATAAGATAACTTTTTTTGTTGTTTTATATACAAAAAATTGTTTACTATTTATAAGAATAGATTAAATTCAATGAGTTAACAAAAGGTGTTTTAATTTCGGCAATCTCTAAATTTAATGGGAATTGAGGATTAAATGGATATTTCCTTATTTAATGCTGTAAATAGCATGACAGCTATGAATATTTCTATGGAAGGCATAACCCAAAATTCAATTTATGCAGTGTTTTAAACAGATATTCGGTGAAATGTATCTATTCATATTTTTATCTTGTATTTCATTTAGCGAAAGTGGCTCATCACATTGTATACAGGTAATATTCTGGCTGATGCATACTTCAAACCTTCAGATATTACGGATTTGAGTATCACGATTTATACCACTTGTCATTTTTCTACATGTAAAAATCACTTTAGAGCAGTAGTCGTTTTGTCAACATTAGTTTATTTAATGTATGTGGTGATGGTTTTTATTTTAAACATACGCTACAATGCCATGATTGAAAAAATGTCTAGAAATACTTAAAATAAAGATAACATTAGCAGAGATGGTCAAACTCACTTTTTAAGATCAGGATTGACAATTAGTACAGATATCAGTTTGTTTTAATTTGATAAACCATAAAGTTTACGATTTTCAAATATTAATCATAGGGCATATGGTACAAAGTAAAATTTTGGTATATATCTGATTACATGCAGTGTCCTGGGTTTTTACTGTAAGTAGAAAAACATAACAAGAGGTCGACCACAATTTTATTACCGCAATATGTAAAGGTTTCTTGTGTGCATTAATTATTGTTTTAACCACATTTAATTTGATGTGAATGAGAAGGTCTAACTTAATTTCGTTTTTTTTTTTTTTTTTTTTTTTTTTCCATTCTGCACAGTGCTGTAAGCACGGCTTCAGTTTTAAATGCAAGTGGAATGAATCATAATTTAAGTGGGAATAGCGCAGACGACCTGAGTGAAGATGCGCCCTCCTCTCCTGAAAATCAGCAATACGATGAATCTGATCTTTTATCATCGGCAGATTGCACAGATGAAGTTACCGCACAATTAGCTGCAGCCGGTAAGTCAATATATTTTTTTAAACATTTTATGTTGGAATATTTTTTTTAAAACATGGAAGTTGCTACTGGTGTTCTCAAACTTTTTCATTGAAAGACGCCAACTATTTTTATATCTTCGTTGTTAAATTTTACAATAGGTCCAGTAGGAGTAGCAGCCGCAGCAGCTATTGCTACTGGAAAGAAAAGAAAAAGACCGCACACATTTGAAACCAATCCATCAATAAGAAAACGACAACAAACACGGCTTTTAAGGTACTATTAATCGCGGAAACTCGCCGATGCTATAATGCAGTTAGAAATTACAACAACAAATTTCCCTTTTCACAGAAAATTAAAAGTTACAATAGACGAATATGCAACAAGAGTGGGTCAGCAAGCAATCGTGCTGATTTGCACTCCCGGAAAGCCACAGAATTGTTATAAAGTTTTCGGTGCTAAACCTCTAGAAGATGTTGTGAGTATATTAGATAAGAATTGAATTTCAGATTGATTGAGGTGATGCTTAGGAAATCGTGTGTTCTTTTTCGTTAGATACGTAGCTGTAAGTCAATTGTCATAACAGAGTTAGATAATGCGCTTCAGCAGCAGGCGCCACCTCCATCTCAAGATGATCCCACGCTTCACGAATTGCCCCCAGTAGTCATCGATGGCATCCCTACAGCAGTGGAAAAAATGACCCAGGTAATATTCTGGGGTGACCAGACCTATCCCACTAGGAGATTCGTCCACAAAAAAATTGTACGGAGCCTCGTGTATGGCTCAAGGGCGCCCAAAAGTGTATTTTTAACCGATTCATCCTTTAAAAAGGGTTTTTCACAAATCTGAAATTTACGTCTATAACGGCGAGAAAATAACTTGGCATTTGTGGCATAAATGCTGTAATAAATTCATGTTTGCAATAAAACGGCGATTCTGGTATAACGTCAAGATTTGTTAGTGTTTAGGGCTTAAACGGCGTGTAAACTTCGTGTTTACAACTTTACAGCAAAAACATTTGAGAAAATTTCGTGTTTTCTATATTTTACCATGAAAAAAATGTGTTTACAGCACATGAGCCTTCACGAGTCTTCGTACAATTTCATTGGTGGAAAATATCCTTTGCCCATATATGCTACATTTATGTTCTGGGACATTTGAAGAAAAAAAAGTAGTACAAATAATGGGTGTTACAAGTAAATCATACTTTTATAGGCACAACTTAGGGCGTTTATACCTTTAATGTTAAAATATGCGACCGGACGAGGAAAACCTGGCTGGGGAAAGGAATCTACGAGACCGCCTTGGTGGCCGGAAGATTTACCTTGGGCAAATGTAAGAAGCGACGTAAGGACAGAGGATGAGAAACAAAGGGTTTCTTGGACCCATGCCCTTAGGCAAATAGTGCTAAATTGTTATAAATATCATGGACGAGATGATCTCTTACCTGCCTTTACCGAGGACGATGACAAGGACAAGAAACCCGAAATCCATCAGGTATGTAATTAAAAATCAAAAGTTTGTTTTTGCGAAGCGACGGCCTTATTTTGAACTTGTGATGTTTGAACTGGGTGTACTTTTCTTGTAGGTTTCCGCTCATTATACTCCAACAGTTGTACAAACTATCAACAATCCAGATGGAACTGTATCAATTGTTCAAGTTGAGCCAAACGGTGCCATCGTGAGATTATCAGATGGAACGACGGCACAAGTGCAAACGGTACATTTTGTTAATTAAAGTTTCTTACTTGCGACCACATTGATAAGATTGGAAAGACTGAATAGCGTTATCTCCAACATATAAACGGAGCATCAGCCATTTTTTTAGTTTTGTTGGCCGAAATCTGCATAAAATTACCCCTTTGACCATGCTGTTGTGCTCATCAGAGAAGATTTTTGGCAATAAATGTAAATATAAGAAAGTGTCTTGAAAATCCATTCTGTCTTCAGATGGGGGTGCTCTAGAAAGGATAAAAGGGATATTCCGTACAATTAGGCTGAATTTAACAATGATTTCCTTGAAATTTTGAGTACAGTCTCGCTGACGTCTCAACATTTCTCTTGGATTTTCGTGTTTGTGTGCCGTTTAGATTCAGAGCACCCACGCTGAAGCGACGCAAGCCGTGCAGACTCTGGCAGAAGTGGCTGCCTCGCAGGGGGGCATGGCCGACGGGACGACTATTGACCTGCATGGCGAGGCGGCTGCTCAGGCCGTGGCCACTCTTGCCGAAGCGACGCTCCATCAGGACGGGCAAATAATCTTGACCGGAGACGATGGCCAACAAGGTACTGGCGAGCGTCCAGTCGAATCTTATTCGTCGACTCGTCGTCAGCTCCCTCGATTCGCCATTTATCGTGGAATTTGACTTTGACCGCTCGTTCCATTCTTTCTTTAGCTTTTCCAGCTGTCAACATGGTGACCATCCCCGTGTCCATGTACCAGACTGTCGTAACCAGCATAACCCATATGAATCATGGAGACGGGCAACCGACAATGCAAGTGAGTATTGGAAGGAAAAAATCGCAGCAGCAACAAGAGAGGGTCAGGAAAATATTAAGTTGAGGAAAAGCCGATAATTATTGAACGAATGACGCATGTGCTACCGTTCACTGCATGAATTATGGGATGAGAAGTTGCATGCGATTTTGTGTTTCGTTTTTTTATTTTTTTGTGGGAAAAAACAATGGATCTGCAATTTTTAAACTATTTAAAAGAGGTGATATTGAAAAAATGGCACAAACAAATTTTGTTTACAATTTTATCAATTTGAAACATTTTTGAATGATGTCATAATTCAAAACTTTAGTAAATGTGAAAATGACATCATATTTGATTGAAATATTTTAAGGGTTTACTTCGTTCCTTCCCAATGCACATTATCCTTCTTCTTGGGACATGGCATGAGATTTCATGTTTTCAATCTCGGTGTGTTAACTAACACACTGCAGCATTTTAAAGTGGGAGCGTTGTTGAATCCATATTCTCAGAACACCGTTTCTCAGATTCCGTAAAATTTCTATTAAGTCTTATTATTTATCACATTTCTCAAATAGCCCATGCCATCTGATTTGTATTGTGAACCTGGTTTTTTTATGTTTGCATGACAACCCTGCATTGTAATTATGTTAATATATTTTGAGATAACTTGTCAGAAATTGTTCTTTTTTGTTTTGTTTTATTGTTTATTTTGTAAATAGCTTAATGTGAAAAATAAACCAGTTTTTTTTTTACTTTCAAATTTAATTTTTCGAGCATCTACCCTGAAGATGACTGGATTTTATCGCTATCCGAAACTTAAATTTGAACTTTTAACATATTTTAATAATCACTTTGCTTCTGTCCACCAATTTTTATTTGGCGAATATCAGGTTGCCATGGCACCCGTCGTAAGCGTTGCGGATGCGGTACATGCCACGCACCAAGAAGTTTTGACCGTTACGACTGCACCACCGCAAGACCAGAGCGCATGACCATCAGCCGTGTCAACCATTAACTATCCAATGTGGAGCGACTTAAAGCCGTCTTAAATCGCACCACATCAGGTGCACCTCAATGGTTGTTGCAATATGAACATTAGATGGAACAGCGTCTCAAGTCAGCTGTACAGTATCCAATGTTATCGAACCGGGACACTAAAATGGGGATATGATTATGTCACATCAAACTAGACCTGTTTTTTGTACAAATTGGGAATTTGAATTGCATAATTTGTCGATTTCTTTCATCTGTATATAGAATTCTATCATTTGTGCCAGTTTTGTCCGCGAGGTTTATTGACTTTTGGATTTTGGAAGATTCATAGAAAATACTCAAAGATGAAGTTTTGGTTACATCGCATTGGCAAGATTAACATTTTTTGTATCCTGACACTCGGTTATTAGCATGCTGCGTCTGTGAGAATTGAGATTTCGTTAAATGTACTAATTATTATCCAAACGATTTCAAAATCTATTATTTAAACAACCCTGTTTAAGATTTCGATCAGTGATAATGGAAAAAAGACCTTCGATCTCTGTTTGTGCCAGTTAGCGAAAAGTGCAGCCATTTTATTCTACTTAATCGGCTATTTGGTTAAACCGGGATTTGGTGTTTCAGACGGCAGAAAATTTGCTACTTATTTTATCCATTTGTCAGTTTCATTGTCGTTGTCCTACAACTGATTAACACAATTCTAGTCAAAAATAAAATACGTACAAATTAGTTTTTATCAAAAATTGCGTTGAACATTTGCTTCTTATTCACAAGCCTTTGTGCAATTGGCAATTTTTGTTTATATTGTTAGAAATTATTAACAAATTAGCCTGTTTGTAAAGTAAAAAGTAAAATTTCAATCGATGACAGATATTTGTAACAATATTTATCTAAAGAAGATTTGTTATTGTGCTAATTATAAGTTTATTTTCTGGTATCAACGATAGCATGATAAAAAGATAATTGCAGTTACCTAGTCGATTGTTTTGAAATAATAACCAATGGAAGATCTGTTTTCAATGATCAAATCATTGAAATGACAAATTCTAAATACAATCAATACACCAATCTAGCTAGCTATTGTTTCGTTTACATTTGTCTCCCCGATTTGTCTCAACAATGAAGATCTGTTTGCTTGTTGCCGTTTGCTGCCTGGCCTTTGTTACGGCTGGACAAAGTCCTAAAAATGCTGTTAAAGCCGGTAATATAGCTTTTTATTTCATTCTAAAGTTATCTTATTCTCTGTATTTATTCTTTTTCAATATTTAAGGTGTTAGCTGCACCGGAGAAAGTCACTCGGCTAAATCAACTGCCTACTATCCAGCAGATGATCCCATTGAAGGTGGATATTATGACTGCATGGGGGCACCTCTACAAACTCTTCAGGTAAAGTTGTACAACTTACATCTTAGTCTTTTTTTAAAACAATATCTGCAGTTCTGATATGGGATCACAAGGCTACTGTGCAAGTTCAGAACATCCTTAATTTTCAAACATCAAAATAGCTTCAAAGTTCCGTATCAAAACATTGCATCTGTTCTGTTTTAATACCGTATTCCAAGAAAACATTTGGAGCCACAGCATTTGCTGATAGTAATTCAATAAAAATGTGTTAACACTAGCGAAAAATTAATAATTTCAATGATGTTTCTTCTAGGCCTATTTGAATGGAGAAGTGGATTATGTAAGTGTAGCAATGGATGAGAATTTGCAAATTACTTATGGAACCCAACTTTGCATCCCCGAAATCAATGATTATTACGGAGTCAACATCGAATTCAGAGTAAGTTTGAAAATATTTTACTGGCACAATCCCTCCTGATTATATCTCCAATACAACATATTCAACTTTTTAATTATCTTCAGGTGGCAGATACTGGACCGGCTTTCACGGACAAGGGCTTTTCTCGTATTGATATCTGCGTTCAGGACGAGGAACACAGTTATGAAGATATCGTCAATGGGCAATTGACTCTAATCTTTCCAGATATCCAATATGGATCGCCTTATTGCGGTGTTGGATACGAACATTGAAATGTGGCAATCTTTTAAAGGATAATGACAATCCTCATAAATGCATAAATTCGCGATTTTCAATGCCATCTGAATGTGCTTCCAAAATCAGATTGTGAAGTTTTGATCACATCTTGAAATGTGATATGAATAAATAGATAAAACAAGTTCAGACTTGTTTCTGGACTATGAGTGATAAGATATTATCTTGTTATCAATTATATATTTTAAAATAGGTTGAAATTAAATGTTTTTAAACTTTAAATGTTGAACATTGATAACGTTGGCTAAAGTTATAACTAAAATAGTTTATCATATTATTTTGCGTTAAAATAACGAGTTTTTTTTTATGCCACCATAGTTGATTTTAAAAATTAGCGCGCATTTTCACTTCAAGTAATCTACTGTAGGTGACGCTGGCTGAATTCCAGAGATTCAAAATGGCGTTCCAGAAGGAAAAGTCGAAGTAAGTGAGCTTTTAAAATTCTTATTTCTAGAAATATTATATGGAGCAATATATTTAACATTGTTCGGAATTTGTATTAGAATCTTCTAAGTACAACTTTAGTTATTTCTACTACAATTCGGAAGAAATCCAAGCTTTAATACTTGATGTGTAATGCATGTCCATACATAAAACTGTCAGTTTCTTGACTTTAAAAAAATAATTTTTAGCATATGTGCTTTGCTTATATTTTTCACTTGAGTATTTGTATATTATTTTAGTGTAAAGATTGCACCTGGTGCTGTTGTTTGTAACGAGTGCGAACTGATTGGCGACATTTCAATAGGTATATATAAATTATGTAATAAGCTCAGCTGAATCGCGTGTTTTTAATTTTTTTTTTCATTTTTCTACTGATCTGCTTGATCTGTCAATTAATATAAAAACTTCATTTGATAAACTAAAGAAGGATATGACACTGTAGACGCGTTTTTTGTATTATTATCGCTTTCAAAATGGAATACAACTAAATTCCATAAGTTGTTGTTAGTAATTGTCAAATAATGGCTAACCCATACCAAAATTTTATCTGTTCCTACAAAACATATTTGAAAGCATTTATTTAATGTTGAGATTGCATAATTGTGTGTTAGTTACTTATGTGAGCTTAAAATATTTTATCTTTGAATTAAGGGACAAAAACGGTCATTCATCCAAAAGCACGAATTGTAGCCGAAGGTGGACCCATCGTCATCGGTGAAGGCAACCTAATAGAAGAACAGGTTCAAATAATTTACAGGAAAGCAAGTGATGGTAGACCAAATTCTGATGCACCTATCATGACCATTGGAAATTACAATGTTTTTGAAGTTGCTTCAAGTATCCTTTTAAATGAAAATGCACATATTTTTTTTTATTTTCAGTAATTCAATTACTATGGTGTAATTTAGAGAATTTATAGTTGGGAAATATTGTGGTTAATTCAAATATATGGCATTCCTTTAAAAAATTCTTAACTTGAAATATTTAGCGTGTGAATCATTAAGCATAGGTGATAATAACGTTTTGGAGGCCAAATGTAAGTTATCTGTTTTTTTTCTTTTAAATGTATTTTTTATTAAAGTGAGATTACAAAATGATAACTGTCCATTGCAGCTAAACTTGGTCCCAGTACTAGATTGACTAATGGATGTATCGTAGGGGCAATGTGTGAACTGTCCTCGCCCGAAACCATTCCAGAAAATACTGTTGTTTATGGGCATAAATGTGAACGCCGCATTCAAGCAGAACGACCCACGGTAGGAATTAGCACATTTTAAATTAAATTGTATCATTTATCTTTTACTGTCAAGCATTAATCAATGCATTTTGTTGCAGCCTCAAACTCTGCAGTTAGATTTCTTGACTAAAGTTTTGCCTAATTATCATCACATGAAGAAATGAGTTCATCTCTTCTATATTATGAATTAATTAATGTTTTGGATGCTTATTAATTGGAGTTTGCTGGAAATATTTATTAAAGATTTTGTATGCTTACTTTGCTGAACATCAATTTTTGTGTGTGATTAATTCATAATGTAGGTACAAAGTGGTATTATTTACCTCTAAAAAGCAGATTTCAGTTGGCAAGTTGTTGGTAAGAATATTCGTTATTTTTATAATATATTGTAAATATGGATATCTTGTACAATTGAACAATTTATGTTCTAGGCGCCACCATCGCCATTACCGAAATCTACACCACTGTTGCTAAGCAACAGCTTACAAACATTCGTTAATTTATAAAGAGGTAGCGGCATTGACTACACGTGATGGCTGGCAATAAAGACAAGGTATTTCTTTAATGACTATGTTCTACAATTGAAATTTCCATTTAATCTGACCACAAAATCTAGTTTAGTTGCAAAAGTAAATTTTTACCGAAATTTTAACCTAAAAATTGCAAATTGTTGTAAGCTAGATATTTTATACATTTCCTTGCATGCTAATTGTCTTTTATGCTTTAAATAATGTTATTTTTCTTTGTAATTATTTGATCTGATTTTGCAATAACCATTTTTTCTAAAATTTGCTTTTAAAATTTTTATAGAAGGGATCGAAGAGTTCCAAGGTTGGTGCTAAAACTTTTCTCGAATCTCCATCTGTCGAGTCCTCGAGCAACGTAACATCGGAAAAACCCTCTACTTCAACTACGGAACGTTCAACTGCAGCAACCAAGAGGAGAAAATCGTTGTATAATAGTCGTTGCAAACCAGGTGGCGACATTATGAATCCAACTGCCATTCAAAATGCCTACTATATTTGCCATAATGTGCAAGACTGTTTGTTTTATAGAGGGTTTAAATGGCCAGCTGACAGCAAGGGGAAAAAATCATGCAAGAAATAACCACCATGCACGTAGTTATAGTATTTACCGCAATTAGAGGTTTATTAGACAGAATTGACAGTTTGCACCACGGAAGGTGAATTCCTTTTCTATTCTTTAATAATGTGTTTGATCGAGTTATTAATTGAATTTACCTAAAGTTTGTGCAGTCAGTCAATAAAAAAATCAGCGATTGAATTCAGCTTAGTATCCGGTTTTCCTCAATTATTTCCATGTTAAACCGAGATTAGTTCCTCAAAACAAATATGGTAACGACTTCGGCATTACCGATAAATTTTGCTAAGAAGGGCATTTCATGCGTCTCCAAATATAATTTTGTCCTGGAAACTTGTTATACTTTGTACAACAAAGTGGAATCCGGCCCTTATAAATATATTATAGCGGCCCAATTTTCATTTTTACCATAGCTAAATAGCGTTTTTATCCAAGAAAATTTGCTTTTTTACCCTAGAAAAGTTGCGTTTATACCTTAGAAAAATCCATTAGACAATCGTACTTTTATGCAATATTCCCCTTTTATATTTTGCCGATTCGGGTTGAAATTTGTAAAATTTCAATCAATTTGATCCATTAGTGGGCCCTTTCTATAAAAGTTTCGGGTAATGGAAAAATAATGAAAAAAAAATTGTACCAGAAGTAATTTATTATGCAAATGATATCAATTTCGTCGTGTTTATTACAGTTTTCATTATCTTTTTTAATGTCGATACGGTAATTTGTCTAATTTGTAAAACAATAAATATTTCGATATTCTAGAACTTCAAAATTTTCAAACTTCCTGCATAGGGAATTGCACCCTAGCATATTTGTTATCTAGATTTATTTACTCGGATGTTGGGGATTTCCGTCCCTCAGTTTCTTGGTCACATTGTTCAGCGCGTGCATTTGGGAGCAAGATGGCTGATGCCGAGCAAGTGGAAAACAATGTGGAACTGTCGAAAAAAGACCGGGCTTTTAACATCAGTATAAATCAACAATTAATAGAAAATTCAGCGAATAATAGGGTGAGTGAATAGATTTTCAAGTTGTTCGGGTCTCTTTGTATAGCTAGTTATAATGTACGCTCGTATAACATATAAGATGTGTGAGCACTTGGAATGGGGTCAAAAGAATGGAACGAGGTGATTGACAGATTAGGATGCAAGTAGGCTTAGTTTTGGCACATTTTACCCTATGCTTTTGTGCTGAAGAAAGGTTATGTCTGTGCATTGGGAGTGTCTCATGTACACCGAGATGTTACGTGCTTGCCAAAACTTGGTACATAGGAAATCTCGTTTAAAGAAAGCAGTGCCAAAATCATCCCGATCATTCAGTCGGTGACTCAAAGTGGACCATGAAATTGGATAACTTTTCAACAGTCTGCTTTTCAATCATTTTTATGAGTTATCAAATTGATTTATTATTACGAATGACTATCAGGGTCCACCGTATGTTACGCGTGTGGATAGTTTTGTTCATTTCTTTTCCAGCATAAACCATGGAGGCTAGACAAATTTCGATTGGTATAGCCTGTTATGAATTCCTTGCAAATTTACCTGAGACCTGTGCAATCTGTCAGCTCTATCAAGGCAGTTGACTTGTGCGTGGTATTTATAGGACTTGATCGTATAACCTGTTTACCTTCAAGGGATGCAATTGCATTCACTTTCTCCCCTTTTTGAAACATTAGCACGGTGTTTTTCCAACTGGTGCCAAGTGAAAGGTTCACAGGTGTGCTGTGAGAGTCTGCGAAAGTGCCGCAAAATATTGCTTCTGTTTATTATTTTTAAATCTAACATAATAATTGCGCATCGTATAACTCACTGATTATTTTATTCTGATAACGTGAATTGAAAGTATTGAATTGAAATTAAAATATTTGAAATAAAAAGTTAGGATGTGCTATGACAATTTAAGTGTTTAATGTACTGTGAGTTGAAAAAGGTTGAATAAAGCCGTATTAGTCGGATAGAAATATTCCAAGGTAGCTCCACCCACGATCTAATGTTTAGATAAGCTCACTTATGAAAGCAACTTCAAAACCGTCATTTATCTGCTAATGACGCTGTTGAATGAAAAATGGTTGATCTGTATATTGAAATTGCAAATTGGGTATATTGGTTCGTAAATGAGTTAAATGTTGCATTTGGTTCCCAGTGCCCTCCCCCCTCCCTATCACTTGATGTTAATGGTAACATTTAATATAATGAGTACTTTTTTCTATAATTCTTTCTAATTAAATTTATTCTGAATCTATTCTTTAATTTATTTAATTAACTCTTTAGTCATCCCTCAGTTAATGAAAAAGATAAAAAAAATCTTTGTATGTTAGGAAGCGGCACTGCAGGTTGCGAGAAACAGGGCACTGTCGATTCAGCAGTGTGGCGACGAATAGCACCCTCACTAATTTTAGGTACGAGCCGCCACTGCCGGTAAACTATTTTCCAATCCTCTCAAACTGAGCACCTCAAATGGGGACAATAAGCATTAGTGTGCCACTCTGCATTTGTCATATAAAAATGGGTGGACAGCATTTTTTATCCATCACGAAAATTGACCAACTGGTATTGTAGACTATTAGGGTGTCTCTATACCTGTACTGAATGTCTCCAAACTTCCAAGGCTTTGAAAAATACTCCACTGTCAACTATGTGTCCCCAATATTCCAATGAATATGTTTCTATGGTCGGTTGCCAGGGTCTGATATATCTTCTTTGTTCTTTTGAAACAAGTTGTCCGTCCCCAGTTCCTCCTGCTCGTTTTGCTTTTAAATATTCATCGACCTGTCTGGTAAGTTTAGACTTGTCCATCAGACACAGACGACCAATGATCTTTATTCCGTTAGTCTCTTTTTTGTTGTTGTTAGAGACAGAATTTTCTACCACCACATTTTATTGCCCCACATTCACACTTTGTTTGACTTCTGCAACAGTAGCACAAAATAATAAAGCATAAAATCCAAAATCCAGATCTAAAATCCAGATGCAGCATTAGATCCATGAAGGCATTGTGAATTTCAATTTTTTGCATTAACGTTGATTTCTATCCTTCTACGTTCACGAATGCAATTTGCATGATTTTTGTAATGTAATTGGCACAATTTTGACTTCCTCTATTTAGAAAAAAACAAGATAAATAAATTTATAACGCCTTTCCATACTTTGAGAAGGAAAAGTGTAGTTACATTTGAAAATGTATGAATTCCTACGGTCCTACCCTCTTTCAAGTTTTTCTCATTAATGTTGAGCGTCATGGGAAAGCAATATTTGTTAAAACATAAATATTAAAAGATTAAAAATGAATTTAATAAAAATATTGCGTTTTGCTAAATCGTTCTTGTATGCATTTAAATTGAACTTTGTTCCACTGAAGCATTTCAGTTAATTGTTGTTCTTGATCATTTTTGTTATAGAAAAATGTCTTAAATGTAGTTAATGCAATGTTGCAAGGTGTGAAAACAGCTTTTTAGAATTTTTTAAAAAAAAGTACAGCATTATAAAGCATGTAATGCAGTTACGGGAATCCCCGGATCTTTTCGAATCACTCGGCAAGGACTTCTTGTTTGTTAAATAATGGTTAAATTAATCTCTTGCTATATCGAATAGTTGCTTCAAGGTTTTTAGCGATGAGTTGTTCTGGTTTTCCTTATGCTCCCTCTTCAAGGCTTTTTCCCGAATTTTGTGTCAATCAGGCTAAAGTAAAAGCTCATTTCCATTGCATAAATTATTACTCTTGAGCAATTCTGGCAACCTGACCTATTTTTCCTGTTTCCTCATCAGGGTTGTTAAGCTAAATCGTTTTAGGCTTTCAATTCGATTGGTTTACTTTTTTATATCTTTTATTAAAATCATTCATTGGGCCTGTCATAAAAATGCAAGTTTTTCAGCACAGAACTCCTACAGATTTATAGTTCAACTGCGTACTGCTTTGTTTATGAAAAGTACAGCGGACACATTTTTATTGATCTTGTTCTATATGAGTTCAATGTATTGAAAACAAAATTGAGTGTGGACAATAACATTGAAGTGATCAAAATAATTTTGGGATCTTTAATATTTAGAGACTACTCATGGGGAAACATTTTTGCACGTAACAATTGGGATACTAAGGATTTATGTGAAATATAAGATTTTTTTTGTATTTTGTCCAGGCAATCGTGTTTTTGCTCACTGTGGGAGGAATATCATTCAAATTTGATAGCTTGTAACATATGTTCTATATTAAGGTCCATCATAAATCACGGATAAATTCTTAAAGCTGCGACGTTTGGGTCGAACCGAGAGTTGCTTCGGGTTCATTTTGCATCTTGTCCACAGTTGCGATGAGTCCTGTTCTAACCCGAATGGCTGTGCAGCGTGCAAGAATGGGAAATGGGAAAGTGGACATGATACAAGAATTGGAAATAATTTTGAAAATTATGCTGCATACGGCTTCAACATTATGGGTGAGAATTTGTGAATTTGGAATGCAAAAAAAAAAAAATTCAACGCACCAATCATTTCGTTCTGTGGACTGAGGAAATCGCGGAACTAATTGGAAGCTCTGTATAGCCAAGCACCATGATATCTTTTTTATATTTAGCATAGGTTTTTGAATTTCTAACTTATTTAGAAAGGGGTGGGTTGATTCGGTTTTGGATTCGTCCTCGTAATGTGCCTAATTAATTGTAAATGCATGTTCTTGTTGTAAGTATCCTCAGTTGTACTTTCGTTTGGAGTTTTTTGATCTGTAAAATGTGTTTCGACGTCCGATTCTTCTCATAACCAGAGAAGTGAAATCACAAATTTGGGAAGCACTGAATACGAGGTGAGTCAAATCGAGTTTAAAGTTTGTTGGTGGCGCAGAAGGTCTCAGACGGGGATAGGGCAACAAGAATATGAATAATGAAACGTAGCCTAATTTTCCTTTTTCGTCAGGCATGAGCCAGCATTCAGTGGGTCTTACGATTTGAGCATATTAACCTCCTTTTTCTCAATCACGATGACGTACACCGAGGCCTATGCATAAATTCGATTATTTTTTTTGTTTGCCAAGCAATAATTGATACATGTTATCAGTAGCAGATAAAGATTTAGGTGAGTTGCCCACGTCTGAGGAAGCTTCGTCCCAAGACTGTGAAGTCTGTGCAAGTGCGAATGTAGAGATTTTCTTTGCTTTGATAAACTAATTAGCTCTTACTGATCACCTGGGATCGGCAAAATGAAGGTAAGCGTTGTAATAACTACCCCGGGTTTGTCCCAAGCATGAACTTAAGTAAAACACTGCACAACTCAGCTGTGGGACATGTAGTACACAAATTGAGCTACATTCGTGCGTTATGTTATTCATTGTCAAACTATCGATAGAGTGCTTAATGAGCAGAAATTTGTTGAATCAATATTTCGTGTTATAATAGATTAATTTAGGTTACGTGTACTTAATGCAAATGCATTTAGTGCAATAACTATTTATGGCTGAGGTGTGCTATTTTGAAACTGAGAGTTAGGGGATCAGAAATGTGGGCACCCACGGGTTGAACGTCAGAAATGTAGTGCAATTGAGAATAATTAAATGTAATAATTGACGTAGTTGGGATTCTGCATGCTTGTAAATAGTTGCGTTGTTGGTTGTGCTTATTAATGTCCATTTATCGTATTCCGGTGAACCAGTGCGTATACTCCGAATTCCCTTTGCATTATTTATTGGCAGACAATGTAGACTTTTTTTGCTGCATATCAATAAAAAACACACTTAAATAGTTTAAATTGCAACCTAGTTCAATAATCTGATTAAAAAGTAGTTAGCAAATACAGGGTTTATTTTTCATTCTGGGGAATTTTTGGTTTTGACTTGGTATAGCTGAGTAAAATAGCGTTTGGAGCTAGGGCTAAGTGTCACAAGTTATTTGAAAAAAGGCAGGGACATTATGAGTGTTAACAATTCGTAGTACGGAAGATTACGTGTTCTTAAGGCTGCTTGTTCTTGGAAAACGTTCAGAAATGTACTGACAAATCAAATAAGCCAAGGGGAAACTGAAGAAACTGCTTTTCCTAGAAAATTTTGAAGGTTTTTCACGTCATTGCTTTTTTTTTTAGCTCTGCTAATTAATTATGGGCAGAAACCATTCTGCAGTTGCTTAATGCATTTCAAAATAAAAGTTTGAAGTGGGGAATCTGGCAACTCACTAGATCACTCTATGTTGGGAAATTTGCCATTATTGCTAGAGGAACTTAAAAGTTAATCAAGGTTGCACCAAAAGTTTACTAAGCTCTTCATGTGTTTGTGATGTCAAGTTTAGTTCGGTATCTAAAATACAATGGAAGTCCATGCATATGGCGCCATCTAACGCATATTTACAGGTTCCGTGTTGGGACAATAGTCAGATACAATTTCCATCAATAATGCTGTACTTCGTGACCAGGCTACTCAATTATGCATTCTACTGGTGCTCTCATTGCAATCACAATTCTCTTCCTTGACCCTTTTTCTGTCGATCAGAAAAGGCCGATGATCCGGCAACAACCCCACCCTCCATCCCCCCTTCACTTCCTCGTATTTTTATAGATATTTCCGGATTATCCACATTGACAGTGGAACCTCGCATAACGAGTATAATTCGTTTCGGAATCTTACTCGTTAAGCGAAACAGTTTTTACCATATAAATTTATGGTTAATACGATAATGCGTTCCATGCCGAAAAAAAATACTCAAAAAAAGTTATGTGTAACATTTATTCAAAGAAAAATACATATTCCTACCTACATACATTCATACCTAATTCCTTTTTACACGAAAGCTGTCTAGAGACATTTGTGTTTGCCGATGCTTCAAAATTTGTTAAAAATGCGACACCACATTATCATTGAATAAATTTGTAGCGGATTCCCCTATCCACGTCACTCGTTATGCGAAACGTCGCTCGTTAAGCGAGTCAGTTTTTTACAATTTATATTGCTCGTTATGCGAATTACTCGTTAAGCGAGTCAGTTTTTTACAATTTATATTGCTCGTTAAGCGAGTCAGTTTTTTACAATTTATATTGCTCGTTAAGCGAGTCAGTTTTTTACAATTTATATTGCTCGTTAAGCGAGGTTCCACTGTACTCGGTGTTCAATTTTATAGACTGGATCGTGGACAGCTGAACAATAATCTAGGGTCCTCGAATTCCAACTTGTTGATTGTTGTGAGACTCTTGCAGATTTTTTGCCACAGATAACATTTGTCACATGTTCCACACGTGGTTCTCGACTGTAACGTAAAAACCCGGCAATTAGTCTCGACAACGGCTTGGCTGTTTATGTCAATGCATTATTAGGCAAGGACAAGTTCCTAATGTATAGCGAGGTTTCAAACATAATTGTATATAATGTCAAAGATCGAAGGGCAGGAGTGGTGCCGGGAAATTTCTCTCCAATTGCTGCTGCTGCTGCTGCTTTTGAGAGCCAATTGGCCCAGATTATTTCCACAAACGGTTCTGCCTTTTTGCCCAGCATCGAAGATTTTTTCTCAACCAGGCAATGTCGGAATGCTGATAAATGAGATTTAAAAGCCTGATACTAGGACAGGTTTCATAAAAGTAATTCATTGCGGAACAAGAGGGGTGGCCAAAGTGCTGCCGAATTCACATCTGCACTAGTTATCCGTTGGATTGGACGCTTTTTTTGTGTGTTCACCCCCTCCGCAATAGCGCTTCAAGACAGACGTTCATTCGGATTACTGCCAAAAGCCTTGTTTCTCGTTGGTTTGCTGCAATAGGTTTTTGATAATCTAATCGTAGCGCGGATTGATTCGTTTGTTTCTACCAAGTTTGCTAGAGCGCTTCACTGGCCAGAACGTTGCCGAGGAGTTGATTACGTGGGCTTTTTTTTTCTCTTCTTCCATTCTCCGGCGTGTGACACGAAAAAGTTTTTGTCAGACTTTCCAATTGGGAGCCTAGTTCGGGCATGGTGCCATCGCTTCCGTAAGTTTGGAGAGAAATCCAAAGTCATTACATCGCTCAAATTTGTGAACAAACGCTTTTCAAAGTCAAACTGCGCCAGAACGTCCATTGCGGGTAAAGTTTTTGTGATTGGAGCCAGTGATTCTTCTGCAAGAAACAAACATGACGGACAGTAATGGTGTGGCGGTGGGAATGGAGAAACTTGAGCTGCAGGAACCGGTGCTCGCCGACTGGAACACGGAAGGACTACCCAGGTTGAGCAGGGATCCGACGGCGGGGGAGGCGGCTGTGGCCACGGTGGAGGAGGAAGGACTCCAGTTTGCAGCGACACGCCACCTGGAGAAGGGAAGGCGCAAGAGTGGGGCGTATCCGAGGCACAGCAGCAACACGAGCAGCCGACGCTCCAGTTGTCACTCAAACACCAGCGAACAGGTCGGTAGATAGGGGACAGGGGACATCTACCTCTGATGGCTGATGGGGATGCTGGACTTCCGGTATGATGGAACTAAGCGTCGGTCAGCTAGGATCGCTCCACCCATTTCAGGCCACGGACCAATCAGATCGAATGATTTACCTGGAATGGATGGAGCTGATTTGATCGACTGACCATGCTTATTCCCAGAATGACCCGTGGCACAATGAACCTTCTAGGGACCATTCAAAAAAGATGAAAATTGTGGAATTTCCTCCAGACTCCTTAAATGTTGGTGTACGAACCTTAAGTAATGCTTTTGATCGTCATACAGTAGGTGGTTGGATATACCTATACAGGCATACCCCGATATTTCGCACATGTCTGCAGTCTAATCGATTAATTGGGGTTATTTTACATGTGCTGACCCAGTTTTTAAAATGGCGCCTTCTAATTGGCTGGACCTACTGCAATGGGACTTTTAGAAGTGCTGCTGAAAAAAGGAGGTTTTAACTGAAAGTTGATGTTGCAGTCTTATCTTGGAAGGCCTGTGCCCATTTCGCAAAAAAAAACCTCAACTTGTGGACCTTTTCAGAGCTGCTTGAATCTACTGCGCATGTGCACCATATGTGGGCCAAATGCAGATAGTCCAACTGCCAAAGTGAAAAGCTAGTTTAGTACCCTTATTTGGCTTATAATGGAATCCTGCTTAAGAATCATCTGTAATGTGGGAAATGTCATTATGTTTTGGGGTTAGGGAAGGCATATGCCCTAAAACAATGTTCAGTGATTAGACTAAAATGTGATCATTTTGAAGTTCTCCGAAAGTTCAAGCATCTAAAAGGGTGCCATGTAATGGTGAAGTAAAATTATGTTACCCAGAATGTTGGTCTAACTAACTGTTGGCAGCCAATTCTGAATTTAATCAGTTTGTCGTTAGTAAGAATTTTAGACCAATCGTGTTTTAGGAGTTTTAATTTGTATTGCGAGGTCACACCAGAGTAAGTTCATTTGTTTACGAGTTACATTCCTGTTTTATCTCGGCTTGGTTTTTTTAGCAGTGACTTTTGTTTCAGTCTGGACACAAGTTCAACGAGATTCGATTAAGTCACATGCAATTGGTTTTGAAAAAAATAGCTTATGCTAATAAAGTTTTATTTACGGCTTATACATGTATACGGGGCAATGCATTCAAGTGCATCACTGGGCAGAAATCCAAATTACAAGTGAAATAGAATCTGAATAAAGTTCAATTCTCCTTTCAACCGATGAATTAAACATTATAACATACCTCTGAAAGAAGTTGTCGAATTACTTGTGAATATGCTTCGCGTTTTTACAGTTGCATAAAAAAGTATAATTCAAAAACATTGTAATAACAAAGATGAATACGTCATGCAATAAATCTTTCTTCTATTTAAAGCTGACTTTTGCATACTGTATTTGGAGCAAACCAATATGCAATTGTTGATCTAAAGTAACAGCACATTTATGGAATTCTTAAGTTCTGGTGTTAATAACACTTGTCTACAAAAAGGCATTGTCTGTGATGGACAAATTACTATTTGCCTGCAGTATCTGTTGACAATTGTTGTCAGCATAGAGATTCTAAGTACCTGGTGGGCAAACACATGTACTTTGGGCATGGCAAATTCGCCAAACTACTTACGAAACGAAATAGACGTCGCCACCAGTCTGATCTTGAATTTGATTTTCTGTATTTCCTGAAATTATTATTTGAGCAGGTTACTTAACTTTGTGTCTCTTATCTAATTGCTTTGTTTTTTTCATTGTGCAGGATAACAAGTTAGCCGGAGGAATGAAAAAGAGAAGTCGGTATCGGAGTCGGTCACTTTCTGCCTCATCTACCGATAGTTACAGTTCTGGTAAGAATATGCTCTTAGTTTTTTTTAAAGTTTTTTGGATGTTGAAATAACTTCCAAATTAAATTAAACGATAAGTTACATGTGATGTATTTATTTTAAACAACGAGAAGTTATGAGAAACTGAACTATACCAGAATTCCAATTAACAAAAAAACATTCCAACATTAGAACAATAAAATTCCAAATAAGCATGAGATTTAGAACAGCACATGCACGTGACCATGACGTCACAGGTTTTTTTTTTTTTTTTTTTTTCAAAAATGGCGTTTGAATGCAGTGGTTAGACATGATGGCACTGTGCAGAACATGAACTGTGGTGTTTTGTGTGAATTTTTTCAGTTGAGACAACTGTTAGCTCTCAAAAACACTTCTAACATTAATATATCTCCCTAAAAAGACTTAAAGAAGTCAATCAGACGCCAGGTTGAACAGTAGCGCCACCTGAGTTCTATATGGCGCCCATTAAAATTCTCTTCAGTGGTTTGTCCTATTGGGAAGCAGATGGCAGCACTTGTCTCTTCGCCTCTTTTCATAGTGAATAAATTGTCCACCACTTGTGTGTTTGGTGGAAGGGCCGCTTCCACCAAACCACCCTTTTGGATTTTCTATTTCGAAATTGGCTGCTCGCCAAAAACAAATGCTTAATATTTATTAACTATGGTTAGATTATCTCCCTGCGCGTCACATAGCACGATCGAAATATATACTGATACCCAGATGGAAGATTTAACAGGCTCCTGTTCGTAATTTAATTCGACTCTTCAGCCAAGCAGATTCTCTCTCGCAGTTTACTTTAGAAGTGGCACCCATGGCCATGGCACATTTTTGCTTGCTGCTGTATGGTTTCAGAGGGCTGAGTAATCTTAATGCGGTTTATCTATCTACTATTCCTATCCTCCCACCCCACACAATCCAAATTGATGGGGCGCCATTTTCTGCCATGAGAAATGGGTAATGGTGGTGCCAATTTTTTTTTTCTGACGTTTTTGGCATTTTTGTAGTTTATTATTGCACTGAAACACCTGCTTAGGAAAACTATTCTCTGGTGGGATCAGTACTATATTTCAGGGTGGCACTTCCATAACAGATGGGGCAAATACCCCTGACTGAATTCTCGAAAGTTTACATATCGTGTCACTGTGTGTGTCCAATAAATCATTTTTTACATTTTGCAAACCTTAAAACCACTTGGGTATGCTCTGTGTTAACGCAGGGTTCATCCAGACCTGGAAAGACATGGGATTATCAGGGAAATTGGAAAGACCTGGAATTGCCAGGGAAATTGGAAAGACCTGGAATTGTCAGGGAAATTGGAAAGACCTGGAATTGTCAGGGAATTTGGAAAGACCTGGAATTGTCAAGGAAATTGGAAACGCCTGGAATTGTCAGGGAATTTGGAAAGACCTGGAATTGTCAGGGAAATTGAAAAAGACCTGGAATTGTCAGGGAAATTGGAAAGACCTGGAAAAGTCAGGGAAACATTTATTATTTGGAAAAAGTTAGGGAAATTCAATATGAAAGTTGTTGAACTCTTGAAACACTTAAGTGGGTTTGCTGGACTGTGGACATCATATGGACAGAATGAGGGTGAAATTCATTAGACTCTTATAGCGTCCACTACTTTTTCAATCTGGAATTTTTTCTATTTCAGCCCTTGTTCGGAATTGCAGATTTTCACATTCAATATCTAATTTTCTGCGGTAAAAGTGCAAATTTTCTCCTGTAAAAATACGATTTTTTTCGTCAGGGAAATTGAATATTAAATTTGTGGGGAAATCCTGTAACGTATGGAATTTAAAATCCATTAGCGTTTTGTACAACCATGTCAAAGAAGGTGTTACCCGATGAAGACTGAAATTATATGAACGCCATTCTTCAGCCATATGTCTACTTCAACTTTGACATTTTCCAATGAGCAATCGAATAAATGCAGCTGGTGTAGTTCACGCAAATAGATCAGCAGGTATATTTTTTAAACCGTCATCGCAACGCAGCTAGTTCTCAAATTGGACATTAGTTGTACAACCTTGCTTTATTTTTTTCAAAGTTGTTTTCCCAAAAGCGTTGTTCTGAGCGAATTGGTTTTGTTCAATGACCAGTCCTTTAATTTAATTTGGAAGGGCCTTTTACCGATGCTCAGAAGCCACAGATTTGTCGCATGTGCTACTTGGCAGTCGTTTGAGGGCCATCTAAGCAGACAGAAGCGCTTCCTTTGGGGATTTCTATTGATTTGTTTGGCGACGGATCGCTTTTCTCGCTGTTTCGGAGACGCTTTTGCGAAAATTAGCTCTCGGTTCCATATCCTCTTCCCACTCGTGTCCATATATACTGTTTAACGCGCTTTTATGGACGTCCCTCAAGATTATTGAATGAAAGCATTAAGGGCGTCCTAATGCACCCATTTAGCTCGTTTTCTTGTTTGCTTATTGAGATTTTATGACGCTTGACAGCAATAACAAACCTATAAAAACAATGAAAAATACTAGGATGTGCAACTTACTGCCTGTTCGCACTCTGGAATACAGGGCGTAATTTTGGTTTTAAGCGGTTAGGCAGATTACTTGACACCTGGATGGAAGCAGTGTAGTTTTTGGTCTGTTTTCAATGGTGTAGCACGCCATCCCTGACCATTGGACACCAGGTTGGTCGCAGACATTTATCTGAGAATGTAAATCTTGCAAATCTGCTTCTGGTGCATTTCTCTGTACTATGCATCACACAGTCCGAATGATGTCTATTTTCTCAAATAGAGAGGTATCGTCCATTAATACCCATTAGCCATAAATATCGGGAATTGTCAGCCGGGAATAATTCTTGAAAGTTGTGGTAAAACATTTTTCCTGTCCGCGCTGAGAAAGTTATATTAATTGGAAATAATTAAAATTGTCTGTAGTCCTTGTGTACAAGGGGTCCTTGAAAATCTAAGGAATAAGCTTTGGGGTCCTTAAAATATGCTAAATATTTTTTCCAACAAATTTACTGGACACTAATTTACTTGGATCTTATACCTATACTTCGCTTTACGGCCTAGATACGTTCCGGAAAAGTTGGCCCGTATTTATTTATTTATTTATTTAATTTTAAAACACTCATTCGAGTACATTACAGCATAGCTGTTAAATTGTTCTTATGTCAACATCAATCGCAAACTCTCAACTCAAATAGTTGCATGGATTTGGACAAAAAAAACACAATAAGGTTTGAACCGACAAGATGTCATTTATGTATAACGAATACATTTTTCTGCATTGTGATTTTGATTTTTTTTCCTTCTTAAACGAAGTGAATCCCGTAAGTTGTGCAAATTGGGGTAACTTATCACAATTTTTAGTCACTTTCTTTAATTACAGCATTTTTTTGGCCGTTAAAACGAAACATTGTGGGCCGTAAATCGAAATAGTGCCATAATTAAAAATGGCAGTTATAACGAAAGGCCGTATAGCGAGGTATAGTTGTACTGTTACTAGAAAGTCTTCTTAAAAATATATTTGTATTACAAAGATAACACCATTTAGTTATTTTCAAATTAAGTCTTTAATTTGTAGGTATAGAAGATAACTTTTATTTTGCAACTCTTTGCATATTAGCGCTCCCTGGTGGCGTTTTCCAATTATTTAGAATGTTTTTAGTATGCTGCAACTAAATGGCATATGCAGCTTCTGTAACAAAAGAACTCTTTACCATGTTGACCATGTTAAAGGAGCATTCGCCACCAGAGGGTACTGAATCGGAATAAGACAAATTTATACGATTCAGCCAAACTATTCAATGGCTTGCCAAAAGTCAAATTATCCAACGTTTTGGTTTCACTATGCGGAATGTTCACTGGTTACCATCTTTTGCTACAAGTGCTTTTAAGCACTTTAAAATTTGGCATATCAAATCATGAATGTTGATACGACTTTATGTTGGCACATACGCACATTTGTTCGCAAATATTGGAATACCTGTTAATGAAATGTGCAAGGAGTATTGGCATTTTGCGATGTTTGTCGATCAGTAGCCAATAGAATTTTTAGTCAGTTCAGCATTTCGCAATTCTTCACGGATTTTATGATTTGCTGGCAACAACTCTGTTGCCGATGAGTGCAATCATGAGCCATATAATACTTTATGCAAATACGATTGACGGGTTTGCGTGAAATTTGTGATACTTTGAGACGATATTTAAGCCTCGGCAGTGGACCGTGGGCTCTTATTGGTTCCCATCAGGTCTCCCTTGACCGTTGTTCTATATTGCATAATTGCCTCTTGCCATTCATGTGGACACGCATTTACAGAGTCAATAGTAGCTCAATCAAGGTAGCTTATAAATGATGCATTCAACAGCGATGTTAGCTCGGCACCGTTTAGCCTCATCTATTTGTATAATGAGTAGGCTAATTATAAATAAATGATGAGCACGGCAAATTACTCAATTGAATTTATTAGGCTCTGATATAACGATCAGAGTTTGCATGGCTTAATGGTGGCACTGAGCGTATGAAATTAGGCTTACTACAGATGTTACAATATGTATACAGTGGATCCTCGGTTTAAAGGACACCACATGTTGTTTCGCTTTACGAACGATGCTTCAGTTCACGAACACATTTCTCTGGACAACCGATCTAAGGTCCGAGTTTCTGCAATTGTTTTACTAGTTTCGGCAGAACATCTTTGTTGCTGATAAGTTTTACTAAATACAGGTGACATCAAAAATGTTATAATTTCCGAGAATTTAAATTAAAATCGATATTAGTTTCAAGGATATAGCCTCAATTGCAAATATGGCAAAAGTTGGTCTCTCGTTTTCTCCACGCCAATTGCAGATTCAATGGATGAGAATCCATTGATGACTTCGATTTGAGACTTAAATCATATAATTAACAACAAAATAGAGTAGAATAATACACATTTTCCTAATAGAAACAATGTTTGTTAAAGTAAATGTCTTAAACAGAATCTGCGAATGAAGTTGATTTGCAGCAACGTCAGCATGACGACGCCACGTGGGTTTAGTCTTAATTTCCTATAATGTTGGAAATCATGGATGTATATATTAAACTGCTTTCTTCTAATATTGCTGTTATATTTAATTCCTTTCTGTACTATTTCCACGCATAAAGCCATAATATGCTTTAAAAAATGTCTAGGACAAAAAACTCATTATTTGGATTTACTTTGCAATGGGAAAAATTTATTCGATTAACGAACTTTTCGGTTTACGAACAGGGTCCAGGAACGGATTAAGTTCGTAAACCGAGGTTCCACTGTATTCTTTTATTTAATATCCTCATCCACCTCATAAATAAATCTTTGGTTTTAAAATTGGATAGTGAATGCACAGGAAAGAAGGTCTGTAATTTGTCATGTCTGAAAGCATACAACCATTTGTTTTAATAGTCTTACAGTTGATATATCCATTGTAGATGAACAATATAAAGATGTGTGTTCTTTGTGTACGGATGTCAGAGGACAATAAAATAATTTAACTCTTTATGACGTGTGAAAGTAGCATATATTCCTAATCACGAATAGCACGAAAAACAGTTGTGTGCATGTTTGCAATTTCGGTATTGCTCTGATGAAATGCTGCATATATATCTGACTATAATGAGGAAAATTAAAACCAAAATGATGTTCATTGTTATTGCTAATGCCACGCCCTAAGGTGGACGATTTTCATTTGTTAGTTGCTTAATTATGAAAGGTATGTCATCATAATACTCTTCTTGTGTTAGTGAGAACCTGGCTCTCTAAACGGGCGTATCCACGATCAGGTATTCATATTATATATTTGTATTTCATGCAGCTAAATACCTTTATGAAAGGCAGACGTTGCTGGGAATCAAGTTCATTCGCAGATTCTGTTTAAGAAACTTACTTTAAGAAACATTGTTTCCATTAGGAAAATGTGTATTATTCTACTCTATTCTGTTGTTAATTATATGATTTAAGTCTCAAATCGACGTCATCGATGGATTCTCATCCATTGCATTTGAAATTGGCGTGGATAAAACAAGAGACGAACTTTTGCCATATTTGCAATTGAGGCTATATCCTTCAAACTAATATCGATTTTAATCTAAATCCTTGGAAATTATAACATTTTTGATGTTACCTGTATTTAGTAAAATTTATTAGTAACAAAGATGTTCGGCTGAAACTAGTAAGACAATCGCAGAAACTCGGACGTTTGATGGGTGGTTCAGAGAAATGTGTTCGTGAACTGAAGCATCGTTCGTAAATCGAAACAACGTGTGGTGTTCGTGTACCGATTTGTTCGTGGACAGAGACGTTCGTAAACCGAGGTTCCACTGTATATAAATTGACATTGCATCTGCTACACTTTGATGGAGTTGGAAAATTTATTGTATTGCTTTTAATAATGGTGTTTTATTTTTTTGCAACATTTGAAAGTTTGTTATTATTCTCTCGGTAGTAAATTGTGTCTTTATACTTCCTGCATCATATTTCTATACAATCGTGACACGTTTTCAGCTCACATGAACGTCACAATGAACTATAAAACATGGCGTCGAAAATCGAAATACAGAACAGCGTACGAGGGCCGTTCGCGCAGGACGGAATGATGCGCCATTTTGCAAAAATCAAAGTTTTATATCAGTTGTCAAAAGCTTTGCATAGATTTATCGCGACTTGGATCAAATCCTAGTCAAGATGCGTAATCGAATGGCGATTTAGCCAGGGTATAACTTTTCTCCACAAGTCCGTTTCCGCATTTTAAAGGTCGAAATTATGATACCATTTCTTGACAATAACACGTTTGCAACCCCCAAGTCGAAAGTCGGCGCCAGTTTTTCGGAATGGGATTCCATGTTCGTGCCAACGCTCCATTAATTTCCATTTGGCACGACAGTGAAAGTGGCTTTTTTTTTTATTTTTCTGTTTTTTTGAATTGGTTTGGAAAAAGTCCAGCTTTTTTGGCTTCGGCTTTGGTTTCCCGCTTCTTCGTGGTCGTCCCTCGGCCCAACGTCAAGGAGGCGGGGGTGCAATGCGGCGTTCACTCGAACGCTCCGCTCCTCGGTTTACTAACACCCCGGACACAGGGCGCTTTTAGAGCGCTGTCTCCAAGCGCTCTGCTCAGCGCTATTGCAGTAGGCAGTCTTCCCTTCACACCTCCGATGTACGGATGCCACGCGGTTGTGTCCGATTTTTCCGCTCATTTTTTCCTATTTTTGCTTTGTTTGCACCAATTTTTCTTCGAGAACCTAGTCGCCGTTTGAACGGTGGTTTTTAAAAAGAGAACATCCTTTAATTTGCCCGTTTCCACCGGAGTTTGAAGTTTCGAACTGAGGGGGGATTCCGTGTGTGCCCGTTTCCTTCAGACCTGGTTTGAATTTTGGCATCCTGGTGCAATCTGAGAAATCTGCGTTTTTGATCGAAACGGATATAAATAGGTTACAGTTGAGAACGTTTGCGACCTGCTTCACGGATTATGCGGTCTGTGACGGAAAGTACTTTTATTTGGTGAGATCAGGGGCGATTCGAAGCCATATCTATCTGAAATTCGAATCGGTCGCATTCGATTTTTTTCTGCATTCGATTTCGGATTTTAGAAGAAACTTTTTTATTTTCGGTTGTTTTTTGTTTTTATCATCTCGTCGTGTTGTTTGGAACTAACACGGTTTTTGTGAAAAATGTCGGACGACAATCTAAAAAACGACGAGAATTTCGATTTTAAAATGCTTGTCAAGGAAGGCTTTAAGGTAGGACAGTTGTATTTTAAACGTTGACCAAAATCATTACCAAACTCAAAACAACTTGTTTTCAAGGCAACTTGTTTTATTTGAAAATAACATTTTACTACAAAAACGAAATGTTTGTTACGTTACAAAGTGTGAAATATGATTTCATCTTTTGCTAAAATTTTTCTACTTTTTTAAAAATTTCATTTCTTGTAATCTTCTGTAGTGTTCTTTTTTGTAGAAAAAGTGAAAAGGTTGTAAAAATTAAGATTTTAATGCTAGATGGAGCCACAGTACACTTTTTAATTATGTAAATTTCTAGGAAAATGCTTTCATTTGGTCAAACACAAAAATTAAAGTGTCGTTATTTGATGATGGAATGGTATTTTAACCACTTCCGGTACGCCACCAAAGAAATGCCTATATCCAATATGATGGCATCACTTTAGATATAGGCATTGCTTTAAACGTTTAATCAGAATAGGCTTGCCGAAACACCCTCATGTAATCGCATTATATAGATCTTTTTAAGATGCTGTTTTCCGTTTGCATGCCTCTTTAAATACTAAAAATAGTATTGTAGCAGCTGAGCGGATAAAATGTTTCTGATCTGTATTTAACCTACCTCCTTGCGGTCGTTACATGCTCTAGAAAACCAATGAGTGTGTTTGGTGTGTGAAATTTAAAGGGCATGTTCACCCTTACATAGTTGTATATTTCTAAATATAAGGCTAATAATACCTACAGCGAAACGTTAATAGATATTCGTGCAAATCTGATCGAGTTAGTTTAGAATTGAAATTAAATTATCCCTTCATCAACCTTAATTGAAAACACGCGAAAATGATGTCAGAACCAACCAAGGACTAGCAATTTAGCAGTGTTGCAAACGATCAATACATTTCCGAATCTACATGGAGAATAACAATGTTTTAATGGGGCTAATAGCCGGTTTCACCAGCCTTTTTAACGTTCATCAATGCTAATGGCAAATAATAGCATTCATGATGAAGTGATACCTTAAGTTTAACGACCAATTAAACACGTTGGTTGAAAATGGCCATAATCCAAGTAAACGTGTGGTCACGCCTAGACTAAATTCCGAGATCATGTCAATAATGATTTAACCTAGGATTTAATTCCCGACGTGGCCACACCTTTATTTTCGCTTGACTTAACCCAACTATTAAAATCATGTAGGCTCTATTTCGCAGATTATTGTCGAAGTCGTTTGAACGAAAACATCTGCCTTGCATGCTGAGAGTGGCTTTATTATATAGCTTTTATTAGACCTTGATGAAGGAAAAGTTCTAGCTGCAGTTTTATTGTCACTGCAAATGTATGTGCTTAAGCATTTTTGTCATCCATTTTTCTATGCGAATTATGCAATAAAGTATAGAAACAAGTGTTTAGAAATTTCTCAAGGAATTGAAAAAGTTGAACAATGATGTTTTTGTTTGCTGGAGTAAATTGCTGCTAGTCCTTGATTCTATGTTTATGAAAAATATACATTGGCTTAAGGGGGATTACAACCCTATCCCTTTCAATGGGTAAATTTGCAAAGACACTCACAGTCAAACAAAAAAAGATGATATAAAAATAAATATTGTTGAAAATAGCTTTATAAATCAGCGAGATACTGATCGTGTCATTTTTCACGTTAAAATAGCAGGTTTTTTGAAATTAAATTATTATTTGAATTTTTGCACTCACAACTTGCCTATCTCATGCTGGCAGCGTGTGCAAAATAACGGACATTTTTCAAACTTGTATATTAATTTTAAAAAATCTACCATTTCAAAGTGAAAAACGATAAGTGGAGGACCTTGCTAAGCCATCAAGCAACCCAAAACAATTCTCACCCCCACCCAAACCTCCCTCATTCAACTGTGAGTATCTTTGCAAGTCCCACCCATTGAAAAGGATAGGGTTGTGATCCCTCTTAAGAATTTTGAGTCGCCAATTTCCATAAATGGAGTTTGGTGCTCCTTCTTTATAAAGGGGATTTTTTTAGATGTGTAGCAAAAATTGCAGGTCAATATCTTACATTATGGTATGATTAATTCAGAATCATGACTTTGTGCGTAACGTGCAGGTTATTCGGTTGGCCTATTCTGAAATCTCAAGTTGATTTGTGTTTGGTGTGAATTTGCGTTTTTGTAGGAGGTTGTTGAAATCGTTTAATGTTTATGCATGCTTACTAAAGGTACCTGAAAAGCTTCTTGAACTTACACCTTTCAAAGAACGAAACCGGCGAAGGTTAAGTCTTCCTGTAGGACGACCACGTGACACTAGGAGATCCAGTTTGGCGAGCGTTTGCTCCACCTCTTGTGAGTGTTCATGCTCGTGTCTCGTTTTAGTCGGATCCACCAAATTTCATTGAATTTGAAATTTGAAATGAACACTGTTTGGTGCAGCCGACCAGTCGAGTGCTGTCTTTATCACTTTACTTACAATGCAGGAGTGTTGTCTTCACGTGTTCACAGATGAGATTGAAAAGTGGCACTTTACTCAAAGTGCCACTTCTCGACCTTTTTCTTTTATTTTGGAAATTGTGTCTACAGGCAGAGGAATCGGGTATCTCTTAAGGGAATATGAAGTAGAAATTGCACACTTTATAAAGGTGTGAGCTTTGTAATGTGGATCGTATTCATACGAGGTGTGTAAATTAAGAAGTGAGACTGGCAACGTAGCGTTCGATTTGTCAACAATGGGGATGCGTGAGTCGGAGGGGCGGTAGATGAACATGTAATACACCTTCAGTACGAGTTTGAACTTGCTGGAGTCATTTGGTTGTCAATAGCCATTTTTTCCGTGAAACGGTTTTTCCTAGTGCGTTCTAAGAATGAGTGATATCAATTTCGAGCAACGGTGTGCTAGCAGGTTTGCTTCAGGCTCGGGCACAGTGCAACGGAAATTTTTGCAAAACTTCAACAGGCCTACGGAGACGGTGTTTTGTCTAGGGCCCAGGTTTTTCTGTGGTTTAAGGCATTTTCAGAAGGAAGAGAGTCGGTTGAAGATCAACCACGCAGTGGAAGGCCTTCATCTTCAAGAACCGATGAAAATGTCGACAGAATCCGGGATCTTGCGCGTTCAGATCATCGGTTAACGTTTAGAATGACCGGGGAAGAGTTGAATTTGACTCACACCATCGTTCATCAGATTTTGAACAACTGGGTGTTACATCACGACAATGCGCCTTGTAACACAGAAATTTCAGTAAGAGTTTGTGGCCTGAAAAAAACATTCCTGTGGCTTCTCAGCCTTCTTATTCGCCTGACTCGAGTCCACGTGACTTTTTCCTCTTCCCGAGATTAAAAAATCACCTCTAGGGACGTCATTTTTGGACTCTCGGAAACATTGATAACGGCTGTAACCGACCAGCTGAAGGCTTATTCCAGTATCCGAGTTCCAGCACTGCGATGAAGATTTTAAGAACCCTCTCCAGCGCTGTGTGGCTTCCCGAGGAAGTTATTTTGAGGGAGACAATGAATTCTAATTCAATTCGAATAAAACAAATTCAGTCTCATTACTTAATTTACACACCTGACAATAGGTGGGGGGAAAAAATCAATGTAAACGGTAGTTATTGTTCGGTTTATTTATTGTTTGTCTTAAGACGATTAAAATTCAATTTTATTCAGTTTTCTACTTTTGTTCTCGAATAATAAATTCTGAATAATGCGCTCTATTGTCTCTCGAATGCAGATAATTGCTTTAGAATCCCCTTAAGTGATTTAAGTTTTGCATTAAAGAGGCATTAAGAGAACAATGATTCGCGAATTGCTTAAGTGAATGCCTGGGGCTTTAATGATAGAAAAATTCATGAAGTTTTTTTTAATAACTAAATTGTGCTGCTTTCTTTTTCAATGTTGAATCGATGTTGGAAGTCTAGCCAAAACTCCTACATTTTCCGCTTTAACCTAATCGATCGAGTGCTTTATTATGTATGTAATTCCCCCTCTCCTCCAATTTTAGTTGGAAACTTGGAGATGTATCGAAAAAAATTGCACGTAGCTGAAATTTGACCTTACTTTCGCAATGTGTTGATTCGCGATAATAAATCGGTGCCAACTCGAGAAATTTGTATGATTTTGAGGTTTTGGTTTACCACAAACATCGTAGCCGTTATTCGAAAGTGCCGGAAATGCTTGTCTATCTGAGTTTTTAACGCTTTAGCATGAACATATATGAATTCGCTGAAGCTTGCAGATGAATGCAGGTCGTCGTTTTCGAGAGGCCAAATCAATACTAAAGTTAATCTTCCGTTTCTGGAAAATCCTTCCAAAATCAAAAAGCTTGTTTGCTTAAACCTATCCCAATGGCGTCATTACAACCCACAAAAGCGACTTTCCTCGGAGGCTTTTTCAAAATCAATGTTTATTTTTGAACCGAGGGAATAATATAACGATTTCTATTTTGTTAAATCTGGCCTTCGTTTTTTAAGAATTGAGGGGTTTTCATGTGCATGAGGCATGTTTAATATGTTAAGCTGGATTTAACCCGACTTGGGCTTAGGGCATCGGTCATGAAGGAAATGATTTTTTATTGATTATCATAAAAAAACTGTACTTCAACTGGTGTCCGTTTGGGGATCTTGTAGAAAGATGGCGACATGAAATAGCGACCTATACGTGAATTCTGTTTGTTCATATTCTCAGAGGCCAATAATGAAATTTTCTATGTCAACATACCAGAGGTTGCTTTTTTATTTTCAACCCTCGTTTCTTTTGGCATTGGCTTGAGTTGTTTAAAGATAGAACTGTTATTATCTGTGCTTATTTCAGACGTAGGAATCCTTATTTCAAATGAAAGAAAAATTGGAAATTTGTGCAGCTTTGCAGATTTCACAAACGATCTCGTATTTTTTCACCCGTGACGATAAATCCGAAAATGAAATCTCTTTTTTACATATCACATGGAAAACTGAACAGATTTCATAATGTCACTCATATTTTCACCTACATTTCATGTTTTAAATTATTTGATATAGTCATGATTTACAAAGAAAATTGTTCCCATCACAGAAGTGACACAACTAAAACTAATTGGGAATTGAAAAAAAAATATTTTCACTCATTTTTTAAAGGTTTTTACGCTTTATGAATATATGAAAGTTTAAAGGTTTGTTATGGACGTTGTTATTTACACACGAAAATCGTAGAGCCTTGAATTTTGGGAAAATCGGGAAATGCGCTTGATTTTGAACACCTCGAAATGTCTGGAATAGTTTGAAATTCGTATTACAAGCCATATACTGGAAATCTGGAATTTCCTAGAATTTCCTGTAAACATAGGGGAATTTCTGGTAACAGTAAAACTTCTATATAAAAATAAGTATTTCCTTTAACATTTCTAACACTTTTGACCAAATATTGTGGTAATTGATCGTATACGTGGGGAGTCTTGAAAACGTTAGGAATGATCAGGGAATCTTTGAATTTTCCAAACAAATTTAGGATCTCGGTCTGGTCCCTTTGTTAGGATCGACTATCATTCGTTATTCTTGTGAACTAGTTACATTTGATATTTTTGTGAAGAGCACTGTTTTGGCAGGTGATTCGATCTATGGAAGTTCTTGGCAAGTCTGATATGTTTACTTGTCATTCTACCGTGCTTGTGCATTCAGCTATTTTATAATCTCCTAAAATTTCCGAAATGGTTTCTTGTCAATATTTTCCACTTAAACGCGGAATGTCTTGGCAATGTTGGTTCTGTTCATTATTAATACATAGCTGAGAATTTTGGAAATTCTAGATGGCTGCGAATTTTGCGACTGATTTAAGGCTGGTGCGTTTACAGTAATTATATTCAAAAAGTGTTGGGGGAGTTAGGTACCCAGAGCGTGGCTCGAATGCTCGCTATAAACTTCCCCGGTTGGATGGACTTAATCGATATTTGTTGAATGACTCTTTGAGCTTGCTCAACCTTGCGTGGTTTGAAGTGGATGGAGCTCTTATTTCGGTTTTTGTGTGTAAAAGCGTGCATTTTGTGTTTACCACCTCACAAACCACCCGATCGTAGCCTATTGCAGTTCGATTAAGCGAATGAAAGGCTCGATTTCAATTAGGACAGTGGACTCTGTCGTCAATGTTCAATACATTTCTAATTCATTTAATTGTCATTTTTCTCACTTCAGACTACACTTCAGAACATATATTGTATATACAAAAACAGATGACATACGTTAACTTCTTTCTTGACATTCCCATCATCACCTCTGCTCTATAGCTATTCTTAGTATACTAGAAATAGCAATGTTTCCTGTGAACTTTACAGAGCAGATGAAAAAACAAATTAAGAAGCTAATGGAAGGTTAGTCTAGATTTGGAAGTTTATACACTGTATAAGGTCCTACAAATTGTAGAATTCTGGGTATTTATCCGGCATCTCCCCGCCATTCAAATGAGCTTCCATCATTACATGTATGTTTGTTTAATGTTTGTGTATATTTTGAATAAGGCATTTTGTATGACCTTTGAATATGTATATCATGAATATCTGTTAGAATCCCGTTATTAAATAAAGTGGAACCTCGGTTTACGAACGTCTGTTTACGAACAAATTGGAAATCATGGATGTATATATTAAACTGCGTTCTTCTATTATTGCTCTATTATTTATTTCCTTTTTGTATATTATTTTCACACAGTCATAACATGCTTAAAAAAATTCTAGGACAAAGAACGCATTATTTAGATTTAAGTTAATTGCAATGGGAAAAACTGATTCGGATTACGAACTTTTCGGTTCACGAACAGGGCCGAGGAACGGATTAAGTTTGTAAACCGAGGTTCCGCCCGCTGTATTATGAATATCTGTAAGAATCCCGTTATTAAATATTTGAGTGGTGTGGAGATAACCTGTCCACATGGATACAAATTGCACTGCCTCCAGTGAGCTTATTAAATTTGTGGTAAACATAACTTTACGTAGAATTCCATCAATGCGAGGATGTTTTTTTCTCATTAGTAGTTAAGGTTCTGTGATTGAAGAAATCTGGTGGTTTACTGCATTCTGGCCAAAAATAAATCCAATGAACGCCTATGTCATTTGAGCCCAACTTAAGTTGTTAATATCAAATTCCTTACTATAACGTAATGAGCATTACTGGACCATTAATGACCAGCTCGGTAATTGCCTAAACTTGGTTGTAAAATAGTCAAATTGAATCGTTCCCATAGTAATCATTCTGCGAGGTAATGGTTATTGCGTTGTTCGGATCATGTGTAATTACATTATACTATACTTGGACATTCATCATCCTAAATCTAAACACAACATTTGCTGTTCGCAATCTGTTTTTTTTCTCTCTAGCAGATGTTGATGCTGGCAATAGAAAATTGACACAGTTTTTGTTATGTTAGTGTTTAATTGCAATGCATTATAGGCCGTTTTAGGTGACGTTTTAGCAGTTGCCCCCTCATGCTTGTGTTCCAATTTTTAAAAAATGGAATAGGTAAAGAATAGAACAGCTGAGAAAAAGAACATGATCATTAGAATAGAATAAATGTTGTTAATGGAGTACGTGTAGATTGTTGTTGTCAAATGACGTGGAATAAAGTTATTAGTCAAATCAAATCCAACCTCAGTTTTTAAGGAAATACATCAATGGCAACTTTGGTTTTTCCAGACACCTGACATTGGTTACTCGTCAGTGTAGTACACTATCCAGTGTTAGGCAGTAATTGAGTACATTGATGTATTTGTGTAATGAGTAAAGCATATTACTGAGTACAAAGAGTAATTTGATTACAATGAGTACAATGCACTCGATTACAAAAATGTACTCACAATGGGTGATTACAAATATCCTTGAGTATTCACGTAATCT